>BMAC01000263.1:1179262-1189567 GCA_014905375.1 Phtheirospermum japonicum | reverse complement strand
ATCGGGGCTCAACCTTCTCTCCATTTCATCTTCTGTGAGCTCGGCATCAATTTCTGAGCTCAATGCGTCCTTGCTCCTTTTCTCACTTGTTTCAATCGGCTCTTCGCTCGCTTCCACTTGCTCGACCATGTTGATTTGCTTTGGCCTTATTGACCAGCTYCATTCCCGTGCGGCTACTTGATCTCCTCGGTGCTCGCACTCGCCTAAGATGCCGGGAAATTTGATCGAGTAGTGGTAGACCGACATCGCACCTTTGAGGTCGTAAAGGGCTGGTCTGCCAATAAGAGCGTTATAATCACTCGGGACATCAATCCCTTTGAAAGTTGTGAGGATGGTCCTCTTCTCTTCTCCCGTGCCGAATTCAATGGATAACCTAACTTGAAAAAGAGTCTGCACATAGCCGCCACTTATCCCCCTGATCCTGTCCTCGCATGGCTCAATGTATTCCTTTGGGACCCTCATCCTTCGAAAGGCTGGTAGGTAGATTATGCTTGCGTACGCCCCAGGGTCTACGAGGACTCGGTGAGTTCGGATTCCAAGGATTGGTACGGTAATAACGAGGGCATCTGAATGGGGATGGTCCAGTGGGGCTGCATCTGAATCGTGAAAGGTGAAGGACGATACGAGCTTGTCCTCTTCTTCTGATTAGTCATCAAAATGCAAAACGTCAGATCTCATGACTTTTGTTTTTTGAATTGAGCTCCTAGCCTCTCTGATCAGGATCTTTCTCTTCCTATTCGAAATCTCTTCCTKAGCTCGGCTCGTATTAATAAAGGTCAGGATTTCTCYRMGGGCCCCYGCCCCTGCGGCTGGTGGTGGCGGGGGCTGGTTATTGACTCTTCGCTCCTGTCTACCTTGATGATTCTTTGAGAATGGCAGTAGGTTCCGATCATCACAGACTTTGATCAGCGCACGAACCAAATCYTGGCACTCCTCAGTATTGTGCCCAATTGATCCATGATACCTACAYAATCRTTTCTTGTCCAGCAGGGAGGGATCTTTTTTGATTGGCCGAGCTGGGGGAAGGATATCTAGGTCTTTGATCCGTTCAAAAATTGTGGCCGCTGCCATCGAGTAGACTTCGTTGTATTCTGCAAGGAGGTCTGTGTGTTTGTCTTGCAAGAGTTTTTTGGACATGATTGCTTGAGAGCTTGGATTTTTGTCGACTTGACGAGTTGGTTTGTGATGCTGTGGGAAGGAAATTATTGGTGCTGACATGTTCTGTTCGGCTGCGATTTGTGACGCGGCCAGAGCGAGGAATTCTTGGAAGGTTTGCGGGTCTTGCTGGTTGTTTACCCATTTGAAGAATGAATTGTCTGACAATCCGTTCCGAGCTAGGATGAGCAAGGCTTCGTCGCCGCACGGCTGGGATTCTTAAAACTCGCTTTGTGAATCTAGCGATGTAGCTTTTCAGTGATTCGTTTGGTTGCTGCACTATGTTGGCAATAGCTCTCTTGGGTGCAACAGTGGTCTTAGAGACCATAAAGTGTCCACGGAATGAGGACCTCAGCTGTGGCCACGAACAAATCGAGTGGCGTGGGAGTGATCGGTACCATCTTAGGGGGACTTCATCTAACGTCATGGAGAACATCCTACATCGGTAGGTATCAGACGCGCCAAGCATGTCCATGTAGTACTGATAGTGGCTCAAGTGTGAATCGGGGTCACTGCTTCCTTTGTACAGGGCAATTGGGGGAATTTTCAGCTTTCCTTCCAGCGGCTCAGAGAGAATTTGAATAGATAGGGGGGACTCGTCATCGCATACGGGGCTGACTGGCATTGGTCGCGAGATCTGGTATGTGGGTTGGACCAAGGGGGTGGTTTGCTTGGCTTCCAGATCGGCAATCCTTTGCTTCAGAAATTTCAACTCCGCCAACTCATCATTTGGCTTGCCTGGGATGATGACGGCCATACTTTTGCTATTGGCCGACCTCACTGGAAGATCCTCTCGTGCTTTGCTGGATGTCTTTCCGAGCCGGGCAAAGACGTTTTGAGAGGAAGAGAACGTGAGGCGGCGTGCAATGGGAGGTCTATRGAGCCTGCTCTTGGCATTCGGCTCAGCCTCTTCCTCCAGCCTTCTTTTTCCATTCTTCTTTATTGCCTCCCGAGCCGGATCTGACTCTGCTTGACCTTCCCGAAGGTCAACATTCTTAGGGTTGCCGGCCAGAGCATCAGGTGTTAGGATCGTCTTTGCAGCTTTCTTCATCATCTCCTCGAATTCTTTGGAGAAAGTAGGGTGCTGCATGAACGATCTGACCTGTTCTGGGTCGAGCTCGTTTGGACCAGATTGGACAGTCCTTTCTTGGCGCTCCTTTCCAGGATTTCTCCTTGAACTCTCTGAAGGATCCATGCTGAAGGGTCGGATGAGCAGAGATTTCTCTTTCTTTCCTCTTTTTGTTTTTTTTACCAAACTCAAACACAACGAAGAGCTGAGGTTCAGCTCCTCAGAAAAAACGAAGAACCGGGCAGAAGACAAAAAATCAGATTCGAAGAGCTGACTGAGCAAGTGGGACTATAGATCACAAGAGACCTTCTTCTAGCGCCATTTTGTTTATGTTAAGAGTAACACAACCAATGTAAAACCAAAAATAGCAAGGAGAACAGCAATAAGATAGCAGAAACGAGTGGGAAAAAGTGCTTAACTTTTATTCCTCAAAATCAGTTCGGATCCGCCTTAGCCGGACCCTTTTTACAGGTGCTTGACCTTGAAATACAATCTTTCTCTCTCTAAAGCTCTCTATTTCTCTCTCTCTCTCTAAAAATTGGGATCCCCCTCTCTCTCTTGGAGAGGCTATTTATAGTTTTCCATCGAAACCCTAATTAAACACCTGACACTCTCTCATTGGCTTTCCGAAAATATCTATCTTCATACCCCCGGCCTCAGTGCCGATCTCAAACATTTCCGCCGACTTAAAACCGAACTCAAAATGTTTCTAAACTCGAACCTATCTGGGTTCACTTAGTCAAATATCGCTGTTGGGATATTTGTMCCCGGCAGCTCGGCTCCTCTAGCGTAGGGATTTTACGCACAAAGGGGATTGACGCCGAGCTGGACATTTGCTCGGCATGGGGCCGAGCTCGCGATGCTCTGGGCGGCACTCGGCGCAGGGATTCGGCAGTCGCGTGCGGCACCTGGCGGGAATCTCAGCTCGGCATGGTGCCGAGCTCGCGAGGACCTGGGCGGCACCCGGCGCAGGAATTCGACAGTCGCGTGCGGCACCTGGCGGGAACCTCAGCTCGGCATGGTGCCGAGCTCGCGATGCTCTGGGCGGCACCCGGCGCAGGGATTCGGCAGTCGCGTGCGGCACCTGGCGGGAACCTCAGCTCGGCATGGTGCCGAGCTCGCGATGCTCTGGGCGGCACCCGGCGCAGGGATTCGGCAGTCGCGTGCGGCACCTGGCGGGAACCTCAGCTCGGCATGGTGCCGAGCTCGCGATGCTCTGGGCGGCACCCGGCGCAGGGATTCGGCAGTCGCGTGCGGCACCTGGCGGGAACCTCAGCTCGGCATGGGGCCGAGCTCGCGATGCTCTGGGCGGCACTCGGCGCAGGGATTCGGCAGTCGCGTGCGGCACCTGGCAGGAACCTCAGCTCGGCATGGTGCCGAGCTCGCGATGCTCTGGGCGGCACTCGGCGCAGGGATTCAGCAGTCGCGTGCGGCATCTGGCGGGAACCTCAGTTCGGGCTCGCCGACATTGAGCCGTTCTTTCTGATCCGCAGAATCCGTCCGGCTCGGATCCACTTTCGGGAGATTCCGACCATCAACACACCGTCAACGCAAAGGTTCTGAAGCGTCGATCCTAGGCCCATCAGTCGACGCACTGCCGGTCGACGCGTGCAGCCTGGCTCACGTCGACTGACGCACCGTCGATGCAAAGGTTCTGAAGCGTCGATCCGAGGCCAGTCAGTCGACACTATGCCTGGTCGACTCATGCACCTGGCTCGCGTCGATTGACGCACCATCGACGCTCCGGCAGTTTGAGCGGTTATTTTCGAAAAATCTATAAAATTCGGATGTTTTCTTCATTTTGGAAGGGTTGGGACGAGGGGGAAAGGTCACAACAATGCAGAGGACCCTCGGTTAATGCCACCCTTTCAATTCAAGAAAAATTAGAGTTAGTTCGTAGTTTCGTAGTTTCTACGTCGTCCGTCGTTCGAGTTCATTTCTCGTCGCTAAAGATCGATGGATGGCTGCTGTTTTCTAGATTATAGGTTTTTTCTGCACCTTTTTATTTGCTTTATGTATTTGGATTTAATAACCTTCGCTTTGATGTTGTTATGTACTTTGCTTTTGCTAATTTAGTATAAACCTTTTATTATTTTTCCTAGTTGGTAATTTATGTTAATTTGGTTGAGTAGTTTAGTTGTTATTATTCGTTAGATTAGTTGTTTGTTTTATTATCGGTTGTGATCATGCTTGCGTTGTTATTATGAAGTTGATCACGATGATATTTGTTTTCGGATAAGTTTATCGGTCTAGTGTGCCTATGGTCGTTTAGAGCCATCGGGATTGACAACCCCGATCGTGGAGACAATTCCGGTGCACTAGACCGTCGCTTTTATTAATTGTTTTTAAAAGCTTTTTATTTTATTGCTCGTAGATGTTAGAACACCTCAAACTTTATTTGATCGAGTGTTTAGTATAGTTTAGTGTAGTTTTTATTTTCCATTTCTACGTACGTAAAATCGAACACCGGAATAGTTTCCGATTAGTCTTCCTTGTGATTCGACTCGAGTCAACTTATCGCATACAACAGCTCCGTTCTCTTGCGGACGAGCTTTTCATTATTTTAAACGCGAAAAAGTTCGATCTTTGATCATGCATGAAAATCCAATTCAAACATTGACATATTATAGGGTGTCCACTCACCAGAGTTTCTAAATACCATTAAATGTTATGCATTGTCGAACTATGAGCTAAAACTAATAACTAGAACTCCACTCATATTGTTGAAAAATATCTATCATTCCCTTGTGTTGTGTAATATTGGTTGTTAACTTAACGATCATATTATATAGATTAATATTTCTCAAGGAAGCAATGTAGGTGAATTGTTGTTAATCCCTAGAATGATTGTCACACCATCCAATCCGAGGTTGCTTTTCAAGTTCCAACGATGATAATTTCCTCTGATTGTGTCATATGCCACGAATGTTTGTGTATAAGGAAAATCTTAATAATTTGTAAAGTACATTTCTCTAATAACAATCATTTTATGAATTAGGTTATATCATTTTGAATACTATTCGATCTTTAAATAATATTTAGATGATTTATATATAGGGAGCGGTTATGATATGGTTCTTACCGAAATACACACACACACACATACACACACACACACATATATATATATATATATATATATAACTTAAGTATACGTATATATAATTAATTATTTAAATATTTTAATATATTTAAAATAATTATTTTTATTTTAGATAAAATAAAATTAAAAATTATCGTGCAACGCACGAGTACAATACTAGTGAAATATAGAGTCCTAAAATACTTAGTGTCCTAAGAAAGGCAAACTACAAACAAGGAAAATTATTGTTGAAAATAATATTTCCAACAATCTCCCCCTTTTGCCTTTCTGGACAAAACTACCATGACGCAACCAAAAAGTTCAATACTAAAAGAAACTAACTCCCCCAAAATAAGCAGTAAAAATGAAAATAGATAAAATATTCCAAAAACATTCAAAACATGAAATAGACTAAGGAAAACATAAAAAGAACTCAAACACCACGAGCCTTCTTCCTCCTTCGGGAGGACGAAGATGTTCCTTCACCATCAGCTTTCCTTATCCGCAGCCTCTTCTTCACTTGCTTCAAGAACTTGTTTCTCGATCGCACCCTTTTCCTTCTTTTCTCACTGGTCAAGTTTGCCAACATAGTGGCAGCTTCGCCATCAGCAGCATCAGTCACAGGATCACCAACTCCATCAGCAACCATCTCATCCACACTCGCAGCAGTATCTCCAGCATCTATGTCAACATGCTCATCATCCACGTCATGCTTATCATCATGCTTATCTCCTCCTTTTTGTTCAGAAATAAAAAGGGCCTCAAACAGGGAGCCCCGTAATGCCTGGAGCTGAGCACGCTGGCTATTAAGCTGAGCAATTTGGATATCAAGTAAGGCAACTTGAGCACGAACAACCGGGCCCATCAACTATACCATGTTTCCACTGGTGACAAGACTCGCAAGGTGTCACTGCAGGCATCATCAACTCAAATAGGCACACTCCAGGGAAAATCAATAACGCGGGCCCTAGAGAGATGTTAGCTCCTCAAGGTGAACTACTCCGCCTCACTAGTGAGGGAATCATCCGCGGAAGGCGTGAAGCTTTGGTTCTCCAAAAGGCTGTAAATCAAGGAAGGGAAACAAAGTGAGGATGAAGACTTAGAAGAAGCAAACCTTATTATCATATCAAACACCACCTGGCCGAAGTTGAATTTGATCCCATTGCCAACTCTAAACAGAAATTGGGCCTCAGGTCTAGTCAACACTGTCGAATCTTCGAGGGCACCAAGTTGAAAATTACCACTTTATGCAGAACCGAGTATAGCGACGTCATCCTCGTGCTAGGCAATTGCTCACGCCAAGTGGTGAGCAGCCCTCCAGACAAGAAACTGATAACCTCATCCATGTCGTCAACAGTGGAGTCCCCGTTATAAGGTTCAGTTCCAAAAAGCTCATTGATCAACTCAAGCGTGAATGAAAAAATCCTCCCACGTACATACACCTTTCCATAATTTGCAGAAGTAGGCATAACAACAGAGGAATGAGGTTGGCATAGAATTCTATAACAACATCTCTAATAAACGACATTGCAGTAGAAACCGTCGAATACAAGCCCCTATTCTCAAAGAAGGCAATCAAATTCTGGCGTTTGAACAATTCAACAGGGACTCGCCTCTCATCAATCATGCCTCGAGTCTTGTAGTCAGAGAAGAACTCTTCATCCGTTGAGGACAAAAACTTCTCAGAAAGAGGAACCATATCCTCTATCTCCACTTCATCAGAGACCACAACGTCTTCCAGATCAGCATCCGCAGTAAGAGGAAAGCGAGGTGCCCGAGATCCACTCTCAGCACTAGAGCTCGAACTGGAGAAGGCAGCGGCTGGGATTGGTGATGCTGGCTTTGGTGATATGTGATCAGTCCGAACATCAACTCGCTGGTCAACTTCAGTCACTGGAGCCTTGGACTTTCCCTTGTTCGTTTTGGCAGCTTTGATAGAGTCCAGTAGTTAAATCAAAGTTTTTCGCTTTAAAAATAAAAAGCTCGTCCGCAAGAGAATGGAGCTATTGTAGGCGATAAGCTGACTCGAGTCGAATCACGAGGAATTGCAATCGGCGTCGATAAATGTTTGTTCACAATTTTTATACTTAAACACACGATTCATTTTGGCTTAAGGATTTCTACAACTACGAATTCAAAAAAAAGCATGCAATTATTAAAAACCTAATTGAACATGTAAAATAGCTAAAAGCATCAGATATTAGAATTTAAAAACAAGAAAGCAACATAATTAAACTAGCGAATTAAACATTATAAAATTGCTAACCGAAAATGATTCTAATAGCATTCAAACTTGAAAACAAATCCAAAAGCAAATTATAAATATGAAAGACTTATAGTTCATATGATAAACAACAATCAATCAAACTTCAGCGACGAACGATGACCATAAACGATGATAAACATAGAGACGAGTCTTCAACGTGATCTTGGAACGAAATCTTCAATTTAATGTAAAATGGAAAGGGGCTTGAGTATTTGTATCTATCTGGACCTTACCCCTCTAAATTCTGATGGTTTAAATGAAGGAAACACCGGTATTTATAGATTTCTCCAATAAAAACTGCTCAACCGCAGGTGCATCGACGGTGCGTCGATGGTGTGTCGATCGATGCGGGCGCAGGCTGCACGCGTCGACCAGGCAGTGCGTCGATCGATGGATCTAGGATCGACGCTACTGAAGCTGAGCGTCGACCTAGCGCCGATCGACGGAACTAGGATCGACGCTACTGAAAATTGCGTCGTCAATTGCGTCGATCGACAGAGCTAGGATCGACGCTTCAGAAGCTATGCGTCGACCTAGCGTCGAAGGAGCGTCGGTCGACACGGGCGTCTCCCGGTGTTGCCGCAAGCATGTATAGGCGGTAGGACTCAGACACTAGGTAACCTAGTGTCAGACTGGTACCCAGTGTGATCTCAGCACTTTGCTCGTCTAATCTTCGTCATCTTGAAGCTGAAAGAGAAAATCAAACATAATGAGACTAATACTTATAAAATAAAGAAGAAAAACATAAAATAAAATAAGAAACAAAAAATACTAAAAAGAAAAGAAACGAGAACAATAGAAACCCAACACCCGACAAAACACACAAAATGCAAAGCAAAAATACACGAAAATCACATACAAATATGTACAAATCAGTAGGTGCACAAGGGGAACCTCATCCGAATCATATAGAGATGGTTCCAGGCCAGCATCAGACGCAGGAGAGACCGGAGGTGTTGATGTTACAGGGGGATCCCGATCAACAGGCTGGGATGAACTTGAGACTTCTCCAGTGAAAAAATCCACTATCTCATAAGGTGGACTTGAGTACTCTGTCTCCGTTAAACCAGGGGATACCTGAATAGACGCCGGAGGGTTCTTCTTGTCCTCAAGCTTAACAGTTTCCTTTCGACGACAAGGGGTCTTCTTGGCTATACGGGGAGCACTAGAAGTCACCGGAACAGAAACGGGTGCCAGAGGCACAAAATCTTCGTCATCAGAATCAGATGCGACGAGAACATCCTCAGCCAGATTCATGTGTTCAATCGGCACGGTGCGGCGTGGCCCTGCTTGGCTCTTCGGAACCGCCAGCGGGACGACCCCCGGGGGAATATTTCGCAACCACCGTGACCGTTTCAAGGTGGGGTTGTTTTGGATGTAATTTTGGTGTTTTTCTCGTGTTTTTAATTAAGGTTTTATGTTGATTTTAGTAGTTTTGAGTCATGTTTTGTTAGGTTATTCAGTTGTTTTTCTTGTTTAATTGTTTTTCGTGTTTCTTTTTGATTTTATATTTAATTTGGCTAAATGGGTTCAATTGATTTGAGGTTTGGTGAAATTCTTGGGTTTTATGTTCAAAATTCCTATTTTCATAGGTAAAGGCATTGAAGATCTAAAACACCTAACATTCTGGAATACTAGCCAGCGCTTGCCAGCACACTAGCCAGCAGGCGCCAAGCCTCTTCTCCCCCTCTTCCAGCACTCGCTAGCAGGCGCCAAGCCCCCCCTTCAAGCACTTGCCAGCGCTAGCCAGCAGGCGCCAAGCCCCCCCTTCTAGCACTCGCAAGCAGGCACCAAGGACCCCCCTCCAGCGCCTTGACCCAGCACCTGCGCCCAGGCTCAGCCTCCCCGAGCCACACCAAGCCGCCTTGAGCCAAATTGAGCCAAAAAGGCTAGCTAATGGTCTAGCAAGACCATTTTTGGTCAATTTTGGCCAAATCTGGGATTTTCAAGCCTCTAAGTCCAATTTTGAGCCATTTAAACCCAATTAAATCTATTATAAATAGGACCCAACTCTCATTTTGGAAGATATCTCTCATTCCTCCCAACCCAAGCTTGGGTTTGGGAATTAAAAATTCTCTCTCTAGATTTTAGATTTAATTTTTTAAGCTTTGCCTTGGGTTTGTAAGCTCAAGAAGAATTCAAGTACTCCCTTGGATTTTATTTTGATGCAATTTAATTCAAGCTTGTTACTCTTTTCTTTTAATTCAAGTAAGCTTTCTTTTATTTTATGCTTTGTTCTTCAATTTCATGCATGTTCTTCAATTTTATGCCTTTTGCCTTAGCTCTTTGATTTCTTGCTTGATCTTGTGAATCGTCCATGGAATCTAGGTGAGTGACACACCGAGATCATAGATCGAGTCCTTGATCGTTTTTATTTTGAGTTTTTCCTATGCTTTATTTTGAATCTTATTTTCATGCATAGTTTTAGGTTGAATCTTAGATCTACTCTTTGTTGCTTGTTATTTTTTATAAAGTTTTAAACTTTCATGTCAACTTTTCATTGCTCTTTCCATCCATGCTTTCGATTTTTTCTAATTTGCATTATTTAGGATTTTATGCATAGTTGTACCTTGTGCTTGCATGCTTTGTACTTGGTGAAACATTGCATTTTCTTGCTTATTTTCATTATTGCTTTGCATTTTCAATTGAAGCATACGACGAGGCATCCGACCAACTTGCAATTTCAATTTCTAGTTTAGTTTAGTTAGTTTAATTGCTTTTATTTTCATTTTC
>BMAC01000263.1:1137192-1172061 GCA_014905375.1 Phtheirospermum japonicum | reverse complement strand
ACAGCTGCCGACCGTGCCGAGCCATCTCGCCAACACCCAAACCCAACCGAGCCAATTCGACCCAAATGGTCTTATATGACCATTTTGGGTCAAATTTGGTCAAATATAGGAAGTCCAAGCTTTGAAGTTATAATTGATCAATTTACCTCTAATTACCTTGTATAAATAGAACCTTACTCTCATTTTGTGAAACACACCTCCTCCCAACCCAAGCTTGGGTTTGGGACTTAATTTCTCTCTCTAGATTTAATTTTCAAGATTTGCCTTGGGTTTGTAAGCTCAAGAAGGATTCAAGTATTCCCTTGGATTTTTAATTCCTTGCAATTTCAATCAAGCTTTTGTATTCTCCATTTAATTCTAGTAAGCTTTCCTTTTAATTTCAAGCTGTGTTCTTCATTTGTTTTATGCTTTTTGCATTAGGTATTAGAAGTTGTGCTTAATCTTGTGAATTGGCTATGAATTCTAGTTGAGTGACACATCTAGATCATAGATCAAGTCCTTGATTTGTTTAATTTTAAGTAATTTCATATGTTTCATGCATTTTTCTTCATTTCATGCTTTTTGTCTTAGCTACTTGAATTCATGATGAAACTTATGATTTGTCTATGAATTATAGATGAGTGACACATCTAGACTGTAGATCGGGTCTTGGATCGTCATGATTTTAAGTGTTTCATATGCTTTATTTTAAATCTTATTTTTATGCCTTGTTTCATGCTTAAATCCTAGATCTACTCTTTGTTGCTTGTTATTTTTCATAAAGTTTTAAAATTTCCCATCCATTTTTATTGCTTTATCCATTCATGCTTTCAATTTTTGGTAATTTTCATTATTTAGGATTTTAGGCATAGTTGTACCTTGTGCTTGCATGCTTGTACTTGGTGAAACATTGCATTTTCTTGCTTGTTTTCATTATTGCTTTGCATTTTCTATTTGAGGCATACGACCGAGGCATCCGACCAACTTGCTATTTCAATTTCTATGATTGTTAGCTAGTTTAATTATTTTATTTTCATTTTCCCTTAATTTTTCCAAGCTTGAAACACCTTGAACTTGCAATTGAATCGAATTCCGATAATATCGAGCCAATGAACTCGATGATTTATTCATCACCACTAAAACTCTACTAACACATCCCCAGCCCAATCTGAGTCCGTATAACCTACCAATTCAGTGCATGTTTCTTTAGTGTACCATAACCCTAACTCACTAGTTCCCGCCACATATCGAATTATTCTTTTAACGACTTTTAAATGTTACTCCTTAGGGTTAGCCTGATATCTCGCACACAAGCATACACTATACATGATGTCAGGCGTACTAGCAGTTAAAAACAGGAGACTACCAATCATACTCCTATAAAGGGTGTTGTCAACACCAGACCCAACATCGTCTCTCGATATTTTCTTATCTTTTTCCATAGGCGTTCTCTTAGGTTTCTAACCTTCTAAACCAAACTTTCTAACCAGATTCCTTGCATATTTAGTTTGTGAGAGAAAGATTCCATCATCAAGCTGTTATATTTGTAAGCCAAGAATATACAAAAGATCACCTTGCATACTCATCTCGAACGTGTCAGACATTCGAGCAACGAAGTCCTTTACCATTTGTTCGTTAGTTGACCCAAAAATAATATCATCTACATAAATTTGGACAATAAGAATGTGTTTATGGGATTTGAGTAGGAACAAGGTCTTGTCAACTTCACCTCGTCTGAAATTTAAAAATAATAAATGTTGAGTCAACCTTCCATACCAGGCTCTCGGAGCCTGTTTTAAACCGTATAAATCTTTCTTTAATTTTAAAACAAAATTAGGTTTATGGGGATCCACAAACCCTTTGGGTTGCTCAACATACACTTCCTCTCTCTAAACACCATTTAAAAATGCACTCTTGATGTCCATTTGATGTAGGGAAATTTTTAAAAGACAGGCAACTGCAAGGAGTAATCTTACCGATTCTATACGTGCAGCCGGTGCAAATGTCTCGTCAAAATCAATACCCTCAATTTGAGTGTATCCTTGTGCCACCAACCCTGCTTTGTTTTAAATGATGTTCCCATCTTCATCCATCTTGTTTTTGAATATCCACTTCGTTCCAGTGACATGTGTATTCTCAGGACAGGGAACCAGGTCCCAAACATCATTCTTTGCAAACTGATTAAGCTCTTCTTGCATTGCTTTAATCCAGAATTCATTATTCAATGCACCCTCTACTCGTTTCGGCTCTGTCTCAGCAAGATACAAGGTTTCTCGAATTTGAGAACAATTAGTGGATAAACAGACAAATCTTACCATTTCCTTGAAGTTTATATGTCTTTTGCTCGTACTCCTCCGATCAAGGTCACCAATAAGCTGCCCGGTTGGATGATTCTTTTGAATTCTTGAGGGAATATCTCTTTGATAAAGATCAATTTGATTTTCAAGATCCTCATCCTTTGAATTTGAATCGGACTCAGGAACAGCCAGGGAAGGAGTTGAAACTGGAGTCAGCTCACCAGCTTTATTGTTACCAGTCTCTTCTGGGCTGGGTGGTGGGTTCGGTGACATGTCACTAGACCCGTCACCATCTGCTACAGCAGCTTCTGTACCAGCATTAACATCTAAACCATCCACAACATATTGAGGACTGTGATCATACACCAGATCATTGTCCCCTGCAGGTTTTACTCCACTAATTGTATCATCAAATTTCACATTAACCGACTTCAACATACAACGTGTCCTGAGGTTAAATACTCGATATGCATGACTATTTTGAGAGTAACCCATAAAAACACATTTGTCGCTTTTAGAATCAAGCTTTGAGAGATGTGCCCTATCATTTAAGACGTAGCAAACACATCTAAAAACATGAAAGTAGCTTAAGTTTGGTTTCTTCCCAAACAGCAACTCATAAGGGGTGACATGTGAACCTGGTCTGAAGTAAACCCTATTAATATTATGACACGTTGTGTTCATTTCTTCAGCCCAAAAGCATTTTGCAATGCCATTTGAAATCAGCATGGTCCTAGTCATCTCCGCTACAGATCTATTCTTTCGTTCAACTATAACATTTTGTTGTGCGGTAATGGGGGAAGAGAATTCATGAGTAATTCCTTTTTTCGAGCAGAGATTTGAAAAAGACTCATTCTCAAACTCTTTTCCATGATCGGTTCTTATTCTACCTATGCTTACACCAAAACGCACACACAATTTTTTACCAAGTTTTTTGAAAAGCATAAAAGTTTCTGAGTTTTCTTTTAGAAATTAAATCCATGTATACCTAGAAAAATCATCAACAATTACCAAAACATACCTTTTACCACCCAAGCTCTCCATTTCAAGTGGTCCCATGAGATCCATATGCATGAGTTCAAAACAGTTGGAAGTGGTAAGGTTTTGGACATATGGATGTGGTACTCGGACTTGCTTCCCCTTTTGACACGCTTCACACACAGGAATGATCTTCGTGTTGAGCTTTGGTAAGCCATTCACAGCGTCTTTCTTCACTAGCCTATCTAACATTTTGTAGTTGACGTGGCCAAGTTTCTAATGCCACACCTCAGCATCACTCAGCTGAGAAAATTTGCAGAACACATCTCCATTTATTTGATAGCAGTTGTCGGACGTTCTCTGGCCAGTTAGAATACAATACATCGTAGACCTCACATTTTTCTCTTGTAAATTTAACGCTAAATCCCCCATCACACAATTGATTAATGCTTATTAAATTAGCAGTCAGTCCTTCAACAAGTAGCACGTTTTCCAGCTTGGCAATACCTGGAACATGAGGTGTTCCTTGTCCAATAATCTGTCCATTTGCGCCTCCACCATATTTGACCTTTCCTCCTTTGAATATGACAATGTTCGACAAGAGTTCTTCTGATCCGGTCATGTATTTGGAGCATCCACTATCAAAGTACCATGCTCCAGGAATGTGAGATTTTAGAGAAGTATAAATCATGTTACACTTGACTTCTCCCTTTCGCACCCAGACTCGTTTTAACTTGGTGTTTCCTTTGGTGTTAGCAGCTTGAGTCCCATCACGAGTCCCAACATCTTTATTAATTCTCTGAAGAGGATTTTTCTTCCCAGTTCTTTTCCAGCAGAAGGGACGAATGTGACCATGATCACCACAGTGATGGCAAACATACTACCTTCTTCTCTTCTTATGTCACTTGACAGATTCTTGGTTGTGGCTGACTTGATGCGATTGTTGCTCTGGTTTGTAACCAATTCCATGCCTTGACGTTTCTGGATACGACATCTCCAAAATTTCATCCAGCTTCGCCTTTCCCTTGTTGAGGTTTGAAATTGTATATTGAACCTTTTTTAGCTCAGCGCTTACTCGTTCCAATTCTGAGTCTTTTCTCGTAAGAAATGTCTCCAATCGGGTGATGATGTTCACTTGATCATCCTTTTCATGGTAAGCTTTTCAACCTTGATCATCAGTGTCTTCACCTTCGAAACCTGATTTCCCCAGTTGGCAAATAGATCATCATACTCCACACACAGCTTTTTATATTTGTCGAGAGTATCTTCAACCTCAGCATTTAGGCACAGGGTGTTGGAATTGATGTTGTAAACTCGAAAGTCGTCATCCCAGGCAAAATGAGCAAAAAGTGCAGGTATGACTCAGAAGAGTCAGAGTCGCTTCCATCTTCATCGAACTCTTTTGAAATGAGACTTTTCTTCCTCAACGTATTTGCACATTCATTTTTGTAGTGTCCCCAACCTTTGCACTCATGGCATTGAACTTCATTAAGTGGAAATGAGGAATTTCCAGACTTTGATTCTGAAGGAGAGGGCTGATACGTGGACAACTTTCTTCCAGAAGACTTTGGAGGTGGTGTCTCCATCATGGAGTTTGATGCTTTCCATCCAATATTGTTCTTTCTCCTCAAGTAGTGGTTGAATTTCTGAGTAATGAGAGACACTTCTTCCTCTCCAAGTGTGGTTCTTTCAAATTTATCAAAAAGCTCTCTCCAGTCAGTATCTTCATCTTCATCATTTGGGTTAATATCGTAGGTGAGAGCGATATTTTTCTCCTTTCAATGATAGTGTAGATGCTCCAGCTCATATGTTTTGAGTGATCCAACCAACTCATCATAGTCCAAGTTGTTAGTATTTTTGGATTCCTCAATAGCAACCACTTTCACACTGAACTTCTTCGAAATGGATCTGAGAAGTTTTCCAACAAGGCGTGCATTGGACATGGGGTCGCCAAGGTTTCCACATTCATTCGCTATGTAGGAGAGTCTCATAACATAATTCACAATAGACTCTTGTTCATCTATTCTCATAGACTCGAACATTGTAGTGAGCATCCTCAGGTGAGATTTCTTCACACTTGGAGTCCCTTTGCACACCCTTTGAAGGGCGTCCCATGCGTCTTTCACAGACTTTCAATTCTTGATTACTTTATAGTAATTTGTATCGACATAGCCACACAAGGTATTAATTGTTTTGGAGTTCCAGTTTGACAGGCTACTTCATTATCCGTCCAGTCTTCTTCTCTCTTGTATATGGTGTCACCATCAGCATCAGTGATACGAGGTTTCTGCCATCTAACAAGGATTGATCTCCAGGCTCATTCGTCGATGTTCTTGATGTGCCACCGCATCATCTCTTTCCAGAGGGAGTAGTTTTATCCATTTAAGATTGGAGGTCTTAGGTTCCCTTGAGCGTCCATCATGTCAAATCTACAAGACAAGGATCGAAATACTTAGAGTTAAGTACCCTGCTCTGGTTCCAATTGTAATTTTGTAGAACTATGACTTAGGAAAATGATGTTAGGTTTCGTGATAGACGTCACCAAACCTAACATCAACAAGTAAATGAAAACAGCAGCGGAAATAAAAACACAGTAAATAATTTCAGTTCGTAAGTAATCGTACTTACGAACTTGGGTGTACAAACCCGAAAACTATATTACTTTTTAATTGTTCAATCCCAATTACAAGATATAAAAGTAATATACGAAAAAAATTGTATCAAACACTTGATACACAAAATACTCGTCGCTACTTCTTTAGTTGAATTCCTCCCTTGGTTACGCAATGTAGAACTTCTTCTAATTCTTCAGCAAAGCTCCGAGTTGTTAGTTATGTGTTCTTCTTCTTAATGTCTTCACGTCGTGTATGTCCCAATCTTGCGCCGCGGTCCTTATAAATAAAACAAGACTCCTAGTCTTGTTAAATAGGTATTTAAGAAACTAAACAATATCCTAGACTCCAACTAGGAATGAAATATAGAGTCTTAAAATACTTAGTCTCTTAAGAAAGGCAAACTACAAACAAGGAAAATTATTGTTGAAAATAATATTCCCAACAAGTTTAAATAACTCTCAAGCTTTATGTTATTGTACGTCCCACACTGTCTCAATATTTCTTTGTCACACTCAAAAACCCAAAAATGTTTTCAAAATGTTAAAAATATTCTAAACCAACTCAGTAATTGTGACCAGTGTATATATGTAATTAAGTTTTCATATAAAGGTCTCAGTTATAATAAAAAGGTAAATATTTGTGTTTTGCCAAATTGATGGGTCATTACTCGTTAGGTCATCTGACCATATACTATAATGTATTGGCTTTTATACTATAATATATTTGTTTTTGTACTCAATTATATTGATTTTTCATAAATTTTTGACTCATGCTATGATGTATTGATTTTTATACTATGATGTATTGGTACTATGATTTATTGGTTTTTCACTATAATGTACTGAATTTTGTATTATAATGTATTGGTATGAAACTTTGGCCTAACGGATGATCCGTTAGTCCTTCCTAACAAGAGTCTTGCCCTAATAAAAATATACATGAGATTTCATTATCTATATACTTTGTCTATTTTGTCTTTAGTTTATAACACGTTATCAGCACGAGTATCTAGTCATGTGAGTAATATGATGAGAATATGCTCTATAGTTGCATATTAATGATGATTCCATGTATCAAAAATCCAATTATTACTATAAACGTATTTTAATCCACTATCTATGTTTCTACACTAAAAGAAAGATAGAGTAGTTGCCATTTCCTATTCTTTTGCGAAAAATAAAGTAAATTTATTGATGAGTAAGAAAGATAGCAAGAATGTTGGGATTGGATTAAAAGGTAAAATGAGCTCAGTTTTTAGGAGAAGGAATAATTGCACACTTTTGTCATGACGATTCAGTAACACCAATTCATTACCACCCTTGTGAATATGTATGACAGTGTTTTATATGTTTAGAGAATGAAAAAGAAAGAAAGAAGGTTAAGAAGAAGAAAAGTACGAGTGAATGAAAGGGGGACAAAAGGCCCATGAATGTTTAAATATTATTCATTTTGTCTCGTTTTATCTGTCGCAATTTAGAAAGAGTATTGTCCCATTCTATCTATAGTTTTGTAGATCTATGGTTTTAGAAAATGATGTTAAGTTTCGTGATAACTATCACCAGAACTAACATCAATCAGTTTGGAAATTATGAACTACAAGACACAACAAATGTTTTGATAGATGTTTGAAAACCAATAATAACATCAAATAGAATACATATAAAACAATAGTGGAATAAAAATATGAAATGAACTCAATATAACTTTAGTTTGTCAGAAAATGTGCTTACGAACTTGGGTGTACAATCCCAAAAACTATATTACTTATTTGTTGTTTAAGATCAATTAAAAAATAGCAAAGTAATATATGAAAAACAATTGTATCAACTCTTTATACAAAAATACTTGTCACTACGCTTGACACGATCTTCTACGTTGGTCACGCAACTTGAAAGATCTCTTTATGATGAATCGTAGCTCCAATTCGGTCTCTTGCTGGTGTTCTACTTCTCAAAAACCGTCTTGCTTTTTTCCAAAAACCCGTGTCTGATTTGCATCATTATCTTCTGCTTATATAATCAAGACTTCTAGTCTTGATAAACAAGTTAGATAAAAACTAAGGAAACTAAATAAAGTCCTAAACTCCATGTAGGAAACAAATCTAGAGTCCTAATTTAAATTAAGTCCAAGAAAGGCAAACCACTAAAAAAGAAAAAAGTGCTAAGAATAAAATTCTCATCAATCTTCCCCCTTTTGCCTTTCTGGACAAAACGCAAACGACACAACACAAAAAAAAAAAAAAAATCACACCGACACTCCCCCTAAATAAACATTGTTTTAAACAAACATCAAAACAAATAAAGTTTTTCAAAAAGGAAATGAGACAAATAACTTAGGAACTTAAAGACCACGAGTCCTGTATGAACGACGTGGAGACGTCGAAGTTCCTTCACCCTCAACTTTCCTTTTCCTTAGCAGCCTCTTAATTTTCTTCAACTTCTTGTTCCTTGAACGGATCCTTTTCCTCCTCTTTTCCTTGGCTAAGCTTGCCAACACTTTGGAAGCTTCACCATCAGCGTCGTAAGCCTAATTTTCTCCTCATTTTTGTTCAAAATCCAAAAGGGCCTCCAACAAAGAGCCACGCCGGGCCTGGAGCTGTGCAATCTGGGTATCCAGTAGAATGAGTTGAGCGCGCACAGCTTGAGAAGGAAGACAAAACATGTTGGGACTGGTGTTAGGAATGCCAGAACTGTCACCAGAAGCAACACCAGCCTGAATGGGTGCCTGCCAAGGGAGATCCATGACACATGCCCTAGCCAAATGCTGGTTACGTAAGGTGAACCACTCATCTTCTCTAGTCAGACGATCATCTTCAGAAGTCGTAAAGCCTTGATTCTCCAAAATGCTATAAATAAGAGAAGGAAAATAAAGAGAGGGAGTGGTTTTGGTTGTGGCAAACCTGGTTATGACATCAAACATCTATTAACCAAAACTGAACTTTATTCCCCAACCAAGTTTGTACAAAAACTAAGCTTGAGGTCGGGTTAAAACTGTTGCATTCTTTGTGGTCACCCAGTTGAAAATTGCCACCTTATGTAATACTGAGTAGAGGGAGGACAAACGAGTGTTGGGCAACTATTCACGCCACTTATTAAACAACCCACCATACAAAAACTGGATGACCTCATCCATATCATCAATAGTCGAGTCACCCTGGTATGCCTCAGTTCCAAACATCTCATTAATCAGAACAGTAAACTCTCCCATGGACAAACACTTTCCCGTAATTCACAGAACCAGGATCAGCAGCAGAGGGAAGAAGGTTTGCATAAAAACCCATAACATCCCTAACAAAAGGCATTACAAAAGACACCGTGGAAGACACACCTCGATGTTCGAAAAACTCAATCAAATTCTATCGTATGAAAATTTCTACAGGGACTCTCTTTACATCAATCATCCCATGAAGACGATAGTCAGAAGTAGGGAATATAACCTTCGGAATCAGAGGGAGGAGACGTGCCCTGGGAAGGAGTGACAGAATCAGCAATAAAATCTGAGCTGGAGGAAGAGGTGGGAGCAGCAATGGGTGATGTTGTCTTTGGTGACATGTCACCAAAACCAACATCATCTTGTTGAGTAGCAACATGCACAGGGGTCTTGGGCTTCTTCTTTGCAGCCTTCACAGAGGCCAAAAATCACGAATATGTATCTCATAAGAGGTGTCAGGAGAGTACTCAAAAATAAAATCTTGTTCAGGTTCAGGCTGATCCGCATGAGCAGGGGTGAGAAGAGGATCAGCAATGAGCCTCGAGGAACTTGACACCTGTCCAGTAAAAAAAATCAAGGATCTCATAAGGAGGATCTGAATACTAAGTTGAAGTTGACCCTAGCGACACTTTAATTGATGCCAGAAGGTTCTTCTTATCAGTGAGATTGACAGTCTGCTTCCGATGAGTGGTTACCGTCTTTGCCAAGTGAGGAGCTGAGGAAGTCACCGGTGCACCAACAGAAGCTATAAACACATATTCTTCCTCATCCGAGTCCATTGTAACGGTGACATCCTTGGCCAGGTTATATGTTCATTTGGCACATTGCGCCTTGGGCCTGCCTGACTTTTCAGAACAGCCGGATGCACCACGCTCGGAGGAATGTTTCGCAGCCGACGTGACCTCTTCAAGGCCGAATTACCAACTCTCCCACAAATTTCGGTAATTAATGGCAAGTTAGGCGGATTGTCAGCATCAATTTCACTCCCAGGCTGTCCTGGAAAAACCCGGACCTCCAGATAAGTGGCAATAGGCACCGAAAAAGGGAAGAGGTCCTGAGAATTAAGCGTCGTCGAACTGACAGGAGGTGTTGGAATCGGTGATGGGTTTTGTGAGGAAGTACCACCAAGTTCTTCGTGGATGTCGAGGCCACCAACTCTAGGGAGATTCACCATTACTTGTTCATCGGTTGAGCTCTGCACGCTGACAGGGAGCTCTGGAGTTCTGCTCGGAGAAGACATTCTGCAACAATTTTCGAAGAGAACAAAAATAAATAACAATTCGAGAGGGAGACAGTGAAAAACTTGAGAGTGAAAGAGTTTAATTAGCAGAAGGATTTGTGGAGCAATTGTACAAATGGTAAGAAATCAGAATCCTTAAATAAAAAATAAAAAGAATAAAAAAGACCGTTGCCTACGAGAGAGAAAGGTAAAATAAATCCCAGATTTACCTATTATCCTAATTCACCCTTTAATTGTCATAGGTCCTTTGGCCTGTAAGAATGCAAGTATTTCCTTCATCGTAAACCTCACACTTTTCGTGAGAACTTAACACTGAAGCCACCATCACACAACTAACTAATGCTGATCAAGTTAGTCGTTAAACCCTCCACTAGCAATATATTCTCCAGTTTTACAATACCAGAGACATGAAGAGTTCCTTGGACAATGATCTGGCCATGTGCTCCTCCACCATACTTCACTTTTCCTCCTTGAAATTTAACAATATTCGAAAGGAGGTCTTCTGAGCCGATCATGTGCTTAGAGAATCCACTATCAAAATACCAGCCTCCTGGGATATGAGATTTCATAGAGGTATAAATCATATTGCACTTGATCTCATCCCTCTTCACCCAGACCTGTTGGACCTTGGTGTTGGCTTTGATGTTAGTAGCATGGAACCTGTCATGGGACTCAGCAGGCTGCCTTGTCCTCTGAAACTTATTTTTTTTGCTTGCTTTCTTCCAACGGAAATGACGAATATGACCAGGATCACCACAGTGATGACAAATATACTTCCTTCTTCTTTTTTTGTGACGCTTGGTCGTCTTCAGTTTTTGGTCAGTTTTTTGCAGTTGATGTTCAGGCTTGTAGCCAATCCCGTGCTTTGAGGGTTCTGCGAATGTCATTCCCATAATTTCATCTAGCTTTGCCGTTCATTTGTTGAGATTTGAGAGAGTATCTTGAGCCATCTTTAAATCAGCCTTCAATCGTTCTAATTCCGAGTCTTTCCTTGTGAGAGATGATTCAAGACGAATAATTATATTCAATTGATCATCCTTCTCATGGGTTAGCTTATCAACATTAATCATGAGAGCTTTCACCTTTAGGACCTGATTTCCCCAATTGGCAAACAGTTCATCATACTCCATGCATAATTTCTCATACTTATCAATTGTCTCTACAACCTCTGCATTACGACACAATGTTTTGGTATTGATGTTACCAACATGAATGTCGTCATCCTAGAAAACATTAGCAAACAACGCAGGAATTGGCTTAGATGAATCAGAATCACTTTCATCTTCATCATACTCCTTTGAAATCAGGTTCTTTTTCCTCAACGTGTTAGCACATTCGTTTTTGTAATGCCCCCAACCTTTACACTCGTGACATTGAATTTCACTGAGTGGTTTAGGGGAATTTGATGTCTTGGACTCGGACGGTGAGGGATGGAAATTAGAAAGCTTTCGTCCAGAAGGTTTTGGAGGTGTTGTCTCCGTTTTGAACTTTGGAAATGTTCTTCCAATGTTGTTTCTTCTTCTCAAATGTTGTTGAACTTTGGAGTGATCAGAGACACTTCTTCCTCTCCAAGGGTGGTATTTTCGATTTTATCTAACAGTTCTCTCCAAACAACAACTTCATTGTCATCATCTGAGTTAACATTGGTAGTAAGGGCAACATTCTTCTCTTTAGAGTTGGAACCAAGATGTTCCATCTTGAACGTTTTTAGCGACCCAACAAAGTCATCGAAGTCTAGATTATCAGTATACTTTGATTCATCAATGGCAACCACATTCACGCTAAACTTATTTCAAATAGATCTGAGTAATTTTCCAACAAGGTGTGAACTGGACATGGCCTCGCCAAGTTCTCCGCACTCATTTGCAATCTCCGAAAGTCTCATGGCACAGTCCATGATGAACTATTTTTCATACATTCTCATCGACTCAAAAGTAGCATTCAGCATTCTTAATCTTGACCTCTTCAGACTTTGGGTTCCTTCGCACATCCTCTACAATGCATCCCATGCATCCTTTGCTGACTCGCACTTTTTGATCACTTTCTAGTAGTTTGAGTCAACATATCTACAGAGGGTGTTGATGTACTTGGAGTTCCAGTTTGAATTTACTATCTCATCAGTGGTCCAGTCTATTTCTTTATTGAAGAATTTTTCTCTATCAGCATCGGCAACTCGTGGTTTCTCCCATCCAACAAGAATGGTTCTCCACGCTTGTTCATCGATATTCTTGATATACCACCGCATCCTCTGTTTCTAGAGATAATAATTCTCTCCGTTGAGGATAGGAGGTCGCGGATTCCTCTGAGCGTCCATAAGTCAATGAATTTACAAAAACAAGGATCGAAATACTTAATGTCAAGTACCCTGCTCTGGTACCAAATGTAGTTTTGTAGATCTATGATTTTTGAAGTTGATGTTAAGTTTTGTGATAACTATCACTAGAACTAACATCAATGAGTTTGGAAATTATGAACTACAAGACAGAACAAATGTTATGATTGATGTTTTAACACCAATAATAACATCAAACAGAGTACGTATAAAACAACAGCGGAATAAAAAGATGAAATGAACTCAATTTAACTTTATCCTGTAAGCAAACGTGCTTACTGTTTGAGGAGTTTTCGTGGTGATGAATAAATCATCGGGTTCATTTGACATTTGAGCGATTTTGTTAGAAGAGTTTTCGTGGTGTTGAAATATATCAACGGGTTCTTGGCTTGGTATTATCGTATTTTAATTCAATTGAGAGTATCAATGTGTTTCAAGCTTGAAAAGTAAAGGGAAAATGCAAATAAAGTGATTAAACTAACTAAACTAAGCTAAGGAATTGAAATGCAAGTGGGTCGGATGCCTCGTCGTATGCCTCAATATGTAAATGCAAAACAATAATGAAAATAAGCAAGAAAATGCAATGTTTCACCAAGTACAAGCATGCATGCGCAAGGTACAACTATGCATAAAAACTCAAATAATGTAAATTTTCTAAAATTGAAAGCACAACTAGGAAGAGCAATGAAAATTAACAAGAAAGTTTAAAACTTTACGTGAAATAACAAGCATCAAGCAATAGATCTAGGATTTAAGCTAAAACTATTCATGAAAATAAAAACCAAAATAAAGCATATGAAATACTTGAAATCAAGACGATCCAAGAGCCGATCAATGATCTAGATGTGTTACTCATCTAGATTCTATAGCCAATTATTAAGATCTAACATGAATTCAAGGTGCTAAGACAAAAAGCATAACATGAAGAACAAGCATAGAAATGAAGAACAAAGCATGGAATTAAAGCACAAAACATTAAATTGAAAGGAAACTTACTTGAATTAAGAAATGAAACAAAGCTTGAATATAATTGCATCAAAAGTAACAATCCAAAGGAGTATTTGGATTCTTCTTAGGCTTACAAACCCAAGGAGGTGCTTGAAATTAAATCTAATCTAGAAAAGAAAATTACATCAAATCTTGAAATTAAATCTAAAACCTAAGGAAGAGAAAATTATCAAGAGCTTGAGTGAAATTTGATCCCAAACCCAAGTTAGGGTTGTGAAGGGAGTGATCTTTTCAATGGTGCAAGGTGTGGGCTTTATATAGTTGTTTGTAGGGGCAAAAACATCAAAAACACCAAAATTCCCGCTGCCCTCAGCATTGCAGTCGATCGACTGCAGAGGTGTCGATCGACTGAAGGGCAGTCGATCAACTACTCTGCTTCTTCGAAGTCGGCTACTGCACGGCAGTCGATTCAAAGCTCTTTTAGTTGATTCATGACCAGTCGATCGGGCAGTCGATTTGGAGCTTTTCAGTCGATCTTAGATGCTTTCGGCTTGAATTTCTCGTTTTCCGGTCAAAAACGTCCTCCGAGTGAATATAATCCTTTTAGCCACCTACAAAACCAGAATTAAAACTTAAAACCCCAAAAATAGCACAAACACCTCACACTTCGTACACTTTAAGTCAAAAAGTAAATAAACAAGAAAATGACCTAAGAATTAGAATAAACGACTCAAAATGACTAAAAACAATGTTAAACTCTAACTAAAAATACTAAGAAAAACACAACAATTACATGCAAAACAACTACCCCACACTTATCGGTTTGTTCGTCCTCGAACAACGAAAAGAATCAAGAGTGTACATGCAATGAACATTATGTAAAAAGAAAAACCCTTGTGCTTATCCTTATTAATATGATGGGAATATCAACATAAACTCGTTATCGCCAAGCATTGCTCGTATTACTCTTTCTCAAATACAAGCCAAATCGATGACTTTCTCTCTAAGGATATTTTGAGAGTGTTCACTTAATACGCTCAATTCGGTCAATACATGCACCTTGTTAAGATCTCACAAATCGGACGCTCAAAATTGCTCAAAGTACATGACCAAATAAGAATCGAAAGAGGTCTTTATTATGGGTTGTAATGTTGTCTTTTTGGTAAGGTATGGAATATATGGATATAATGGCTAACACACTATCAAATGTGATCAATAACACACAAAATCCTAATTTCTAAAACCCGAAGCTTATAATCGCTTCACCTTTCCCAATTCACCAAACTCTCATTCCAAACCCTTTCGTTCACTCACTCTTTTCTGACTTATATTTCATAACACATAGAAGCTTTTTGAATTTGCTTTTTTTTTACTAAACTTAGCCTTTTTTGAATTAGGCTTTTCACTTGAACGCACGCTTTACCACTTTTCATGATTTGTGTTGGACTTTTATTATTTTTTTTGTATTTTTTTTTTGTATAAGCAACTCAAAACCCAAAACCCATAATTTATTTCCCACACATTCCAAGTCAACTAACAACATACCCTCTCACCTCACAATTTATGGAGATATAAGAGCTAAAATCGAACTCGGCTAATAAGAAACGGGATAAAGGCTCTAGGAGGCTCATTTGGGATTTTTAAGTAGCTTATATATATGGATATGGCCGGAACAAGGGTAATATATGTGCCTCGAGGTCATTTTCAAAATCAATCATGTAAGAGCAAAATCAAACCTCCTCAATGCAATTTCCATAAAAATGCAAGCAAGCCGATAAATCACACAAGGCTACTCACTAGTTTGCACCGGATTTGGGAGCAAAATCAAAAGAGCTTTTATAACTTGCAATCTTTTCATGAGAAAATGTTGCTTTTATATATATATAGGTAGGTTTAGACGAAGCACAAAAATTCAACCCTTACACAAGCGGCCATAAACATGCAAAAACTTGACAAGTAAACTATTCAAACTTCCAAGTACGTGGAGTTGTTCAACAATGTAATAAGGACTTAACGACACAAAAACGACTCAACCATATAATAGCGCAAATAGTAAGCGTCACTTCACTAAGAATGCATCACTTCGCCAAGGCTCAAGTTAAGATCAACAAAACATGCTCGATGAAAACCCGGACCCTAACCACCTACCCACCCCACACTTAAACCATGCGATATTTGCATTTTAATGAAAACCAAGTAAAAGGAGGGAGAATAGAAACTTTCTTAACCGAGCGAGTTTGAGTCGAGCTCGGTAGGGTCCACCTAGGCATTTAAGCAATCCAAGCAAAAATCGAGCATGGCTAGTATCTCCCGGCTTCATGAACACTACTAACTTATCAAATCACCCAAGGTTGAAGCCGAAAAACCAAACCTAGAAAAGAAAATCACAAAAAATTCAAAAACACAAGAAAATATGTACATAAACCCAAACAAAGCGAAACCAAAGACAAAAAAGGACCAAAAGACAACTCAAAAATATATTTTTAGTTTTCAATTTTTGAAATGTTTTAAGATTTTCTTTTTAAGAAGAAAGTAATAAAGAAAGAAAATAAAAGAAATAAAAGAGAAGAACTTGGGTTGCCTCCCAAGAAGCGCTTATTTTACGTCACTAGCTTGACGTACTCCCTTTTGGTCAAGGTGGAAATATCACGGGAGGGTCCACCAAAATAATCTCCTCCTTATCGGGAGGATCCACTATTTGGAACGTCCTTGGCGCATTACATAGCTTATATAAGACCCGCCAAAAATTGAACGTTCCAAGCGGGCAATCGACACTCGTCTCGATTAGGTCCTCGGGTGGGATGGTGGTTTTGACATGCCCCGATGACTCGTCAATAAAGCAAAAGGAATATTGGCCAGCTAGCTTGTCCATCATGTAGTCGATAAATGGGGGAGGAAAACAATCTTTCTTTGTGGCCTCATGAAACTTCTTAAACTCGATCAACATCCTCCAACTTGTTGAAGCCCTCGTGGCCAACAACCTTCCTTCTTCATCCTCAAGAACTAACAAGCCGCTCGTCTTTTGCACCAAGTTAATGGGCTTCACCCACTCGCTTCTGGACATCACAAACATCAAGCTCTCCAACAACAACCTCCACATCCCGGCTTTCACCATTTCATCAAAAATCAAATTCAAGGGGCTAACTCCCTCAACCACTCCCGGTATCCAATCAATAACATTCTTAAGAACTTTAATCGCTCTAATCGACCCCTCCTCTTCACCTCAATCCGAATTTTCCAAGATGGTAATCGGTTAGATCTCCTCTTTCTCTAAATAAGCATGCTCAAGGGGAAATGGAGGAGGCTTAAGCTTGGGCTTGTGCCTCCTCTCGGCCTCATCGAAAACTGAATCAAACAATCCACCGACTTCCTCAACACACTCATCAAGATCTTCAATCCTAGCATCACTAACCTCCACCTCCCCCTCTAAAAATTCGACGTTGCCCTCAATGACCCATAAACATCTTTTTCAAACAAGTCGGGGGTACGTTGGAGCACAACAGATTTATCATGTAGAACAAGGGCAGTCGATCGACTTCTCTGCTTCTTCGAAGTTGGCTACTGCCCGACAGTCGATTCGGAGCTCTTCCAGTCGATCCCTGACCAGTCGATCAACCACAAGTTGATCGGGCAACCGATTTGGAGCTTTTTAGTCGATCTTGGATGCTTTTGACTCGAATTTCTCATTTTCCGGCCCAAAACGTCCGCCGAGTGAATATAATCCTTTTAGCCACCTACAAAACTAGAATTCAAACTTAAAAACCCAAAAATAGCACAAACACCTCACACTTCGTACACTTTAAGTCAAAAATCAAATAAATAAGAAAATGACCTAAGAATTAGAATAAACGACTCAAAACGACTAAAAACAATGCTAAAATCTAATTAAAAATACTAGGAAAAACACAATAATTACATGCAAAACACTTACAAACTTGGGTGTACAAACCTGAAAACTATATTACTTATTTGTTGTTCAAGATCAATTACAAAATAGCAAAGTAATATATGAAAAACAATTGTATCAACTCTTGATACAAAAATACTTGTCACTAGGCTTGAGATGACCTTCTACGTTGGTCGCGCAACTTTGAAGATCTCTTTATGCTGAATCGGAGCTCCAATCCGGTCTCTTGCTTGTGTTTTGCTTCCCAAAAACTGTCTTGCCTTTTTGCAAAAACCCATGCCTGGTTTGCGTCGTTACCTTCTGCTTATATAATCAAGACTCATAGTTTTGATAAACAAGTTAGATAAAAACTAAGGAAACTAAATAAAGTCCTAAACTCCATGTAGGAAACAAATCTAGAGTCCTAATTTAAATTAGTTCCAAGAAAGGCAAACAACTACAAAAGGAAAAAGTGCTAAGAATAAAATTCTCAACACTATCTGTTGTATTTACATTTTAAAGAGATAATCATTGTTACTTTTTACTTTCTTAATAAAGAGTAAATGTTACTTTATTGATTTTACCCTTACCTTTAATATTTCAAACTTTTAATTATTTTAAATAAAAGGATATTATGATCATTTGATACCCATAATTATAACACCAATCATCTTTCTTAATATCCGTGAAATGGTCAATTACAAAAGATAGAATGGGACGGAGGAAGTATCTACCTACGGACAAAGGAAATAAGATGGAACAAGAGTTAAGTCAAAAATTAAAAAATGTGGGCACGTAGGAAAATAAGAAATAATCTATTACGAATATATATTATTCTTCTGATATAATTAATATACATTATCGAAATTAAAATTTCTTAACACCATAGTGTTAGATTAATGATAGCTTCATTTTGAGACCAATATTGATACATAACATAATAACTCGTTTAAAGATATGAACTTTTAAAGCTTTAAATATTAAATTATAAATTGGTGCCTAACTATGGAGAATTGAACGATGATACTTGGAATTGTAGATATTCATTCTTGTACTATTGACACTTTATAAAGATGTATATTTGGATCACATGCCGGCGACTGGTAGTGATTGGTAACAACCGATATTTTGACGTACAATCATCCAGTCGATGATAATCATATAAAAAGATATGGATGTTGTCTCGTGGTGTCCAGGCGGCACTGGTGCCAACAACCGCTAAAGATTGATAACAGTTGATGGTTCGATGTATTGGGGATGGTCATATCATGAGAAAATGAATGGACAACTTCAAAATAATGAAATCAAAGAGTAGTCGGTATTTGGATCAAATCTCGATCGTCCATGAATAATTTGACCATTTAATAATATAGACGACCCTGCTCCTAGAGAAGTAGTTAAATATTTGTAATTTAAATTCCTGCATTATTTAATGTAATAATATCTCAAGTGGTAGGTTATACCACTATTTATTGATTTTAATTCTTGTTATTTAAATATTGTAATACCTCTTATGTGATGATTTCAATTATCACAATATGAATGGTTTTACATATTTTTTTTTTATTTTATATACCAAGTGATGGGTGATACCGTCTACTAAGCAGATTCTACTTCCGAAGAAGTACTTATTGATTGCGCAATTTAATTTCTGTTATGCACTTTAAATATTATAATATCGCTAATGTGGTGGGTTATACCACAAGATTGGCTAAATTCAAATCTAAAGAAGTAACTTATAAACTATTCGAATCCTGCTCCCGAAGTAGCAATCGATTGAGATAAAACTTGTTCTCCACACTTATTGTTTATTAATGGAGAAAACTGAGCAAGGGGTACTAGAAGGTACCGATAAATAATTTATGAAATTTATTGCTCAATAAATTTTATACTGAAAAAAGAAATATACCACTTAAAAGAATAATGCGTGATCACATTGACATGATAATAAAATACTCTAGAAGAAGCATATATCACTGACATTATATTCATGAAGCACTAAATCCATATAATTGCATAACGGAAAAATGAAGATATTATTACTCCAGAAGAAGTACAAAACAGTCAAAGTGAAGATATTGAAATTAGCTTAAAAGCAATAAACACTCGACATTGAAATACAGAAACATATATTAAACTCATGAAAGTGGTGGGGTGTGTTTCACGAGTATTTAACTCCGTAACTCTCCCACCCCTTACTAGTCTTGAGAGTTTACAATTAGAGATCTAAAGGATCTGGACTTCTTTTTCGCTTAACACAGATAGTCTGTTGCTGACAAGTTTTAACTTCCACGAAACCTTGAAATTGAATATATCCTCGAATTTTTATAAGTAACTAATAAATTATATAGGCAGATATAAGTACTTCCCTTACTGAATGAGAGATAAACTTATAATCTACACAGTGATTTAGAAACTGAGTAAACCATTAAAGAAATTATCAACATTTAACAAGTATACATATTTGGTATGGAAGTTACACTTTGCCCATGATGTAATATTAAAATTTTCATTTAAAGTGTCATAACCACCTGGATGGACGATGAAAGTATCATTGTTGTTCACCATGTACATCAAACAATCATGAAAAGATTGTGTTTGAAGGTTCAATCCAGCTGGACCCATGATAGTGTTGGTTTTAACTGTATGAAAAAGTATGACACTCACATCTCTTCCCCAGTAATGTGCAGATGATGTAAGAATGTTATAAAGTCTGTAGTTGGTTCCTCCATATAAAAATATCGACTTTTTTCTTCCCTAATTCTCTCATAAAGTGAATCGCCATATCTATATATGGAATATGACCTACAAGTTTAGATCCACCAAGAACATATATGGTTTTGAGTGGATGAGAAAAAGATTTATCCATTTGAGAGGATTTTGAAACTTTCACCTATCTTTTACTATACTAGAGTTTCTATTTTTTGTGAAAGATATATCTTTATAATTTATGACCCCGTATTTAAAGAGAATCTTTTACAATATCGTAAATAATTTCATTATTTACTTTTGGCAATGGTGAGATATATTCATGAGCTAATAAATGATATCACTATTTTCTTTTTCACTATCGCAAAAGAAAAATGACAGATAAGATATTACATATTTAAAGAAATAATGCTTATTTGTCGGCAATTGAAAAACTTTTATCGTTACAAAAAAAAAAAAATCTACTACATGATACAAAGACTTTCACACTCCTTTCACCACTTTCAATGGCTAGAAACAGCTAGTTAACATCTATATATAGTAATTTTTCATTCTATAAATGCACTCACATTTTATTCAACAATTACCTCATATTCTCTCATAAATTCTCAACACTAAGTTTTTCAAAAAGTTTTAACGAATAATGTTGATGATCACCATAATTTTGATTATCGCACTTACCATATTAACCTTTAACATGGATCGTGGTACAAGTGATTTCTTGCACTTTGATCTTGTTCTTTGTTTGATTTATTTCATGTTAGCATTTCTGATAGATATCAACATGTATTAGTTGCTATGTATGCACATCTTTATGATTTAAATAAAATTCTCCTTAACTTCTTATTGTTAATGATGTGTACATTCTTTTGAATTCCCTAATAATATCCATTGAAAAATGTTTATATTTACAAGATAATATAATTACATTAATTTTTAATATTTTGCTATTTCGGTAAATTGGGTTTACAAACGGGATCTTTTAAAATAAATCTTACGAAATTATATCGTTCTCCTTCATCTTTAAATTGAACCCACAAAGCTATAAGCTCACAATGCACGTATCCACTAGGATGTGTCTAAAGAATTTGTTGGATATTATGATCCAAAGACTACTTACTCAAACCATCCTTGATGAATGTTATTTTATCTTCTTGATTTTTCGAAACGAAATCCACAGATTTAGCATCGTGTGTCACAATTACATCGAGCACATTTATAGCATCCACCTAATCTTTTGGCTCTACGTTTCTTTGAAAAATTACTTCTACCCATACCTGGCATATACTTGAATGAGTTTGGGAACTCACCAGATAGTCGAACTTGTGCTTCAATTAAAAATTGAATATCTTGTGGAATGTCATAATTCATTAACGCTCTTAACCTTTTGATTTGATATTTATAAATTCTTTTTAAGATATTTATTGGAAGAAATAAGTAGTATTTACGAAGATTTAAGAGAACTGAATCCATTATGAAATTCGGACCCTTGTCAATGTGAATTTTGTTATTATCTCGATGTTTAATAGACTGGTATGAAGCATATGAAATATGCTACTGCATTTGAATAGTAAGCAGTACTATCAAGAGTACAATCTACACTACTGTATTTGAATAGTGGTTTAATTAAAATATCACTGGAAAATGATGTGATATGTCGGTAAATTATAAACGTGTTAAAATAAATACATCATTCTGGAGACAACTAATTTTTATAAAATATATAAGAATATTTCAGGTACAATTGTTCAATAATGTAAACTTACAATAGCCGGATCATATCGGTTTAACTAATAATAGAATTATTAAAACTGATATTTTATTTGAAGAAATAGATGAATTTTTCGTTAACTATTCTCGATTAATGGAAATTAATTACTAGCAAGAGTTAAGAATAAATTCCTAATAATTTTTGAATGTATGGGTATGAGATATATATGGGCCCACTCTCCCTCCATGTGTGCTACTGGATTTTATGTATCCACTAGATAGTCACATGAGTGTATGACTCGTAACTGAAAGTTTACGAGGTGATTTTCTATCAGTTTCAGCACAGTTTTCAAGTCAAATGATAAATCTAGTAAGATATCCTTATAACTTGAATAGATCATGCAATGACCGGATATGCGCATACGAGTGGGATATCAATTGATAAACTATTAAAAGTTCTCCAATTTATTGTCAATATCGAGAACATAGTGCAAAATAATATGAACTCCCTTATTTCAATTAAATGTTTATAATAAGCCAATTGTATGAGTTTGGTTTAAGATTTTTCTCATCACGAGGGGGAGTATTGATAGTTGGAAATAATTATACAGAATGTTATATCCTCACATTCGAAGTAAGAACTTGAAAGATAGAAGATATATGAAATATTTATAATGATCTATATACCAATTACACATGCTTCGATAAATCAAACAAGATCGTAAGCGTTGAATATTTCCCCAAATATAAATATCAAATGGATGGTATAGGAGGCATATATTTTCAAAGAGAATATAGACATAATTATTGTGTATAAATCCTTGGAGAGGATTGGTTACAAGATATCTCGGTAAAAAATGTCGTTGTGAGAAATGATATGAAGTTTAAACGTGTCGACACATTATACAACAATTGCGCTACGAATGATTATTGATAATGAGGATATTAAAATCCGTTAAAAAATATCGATGTTGGTGCCCTTTATAATGAAAATAGTAATATGTGGGCTTGATGAGAAATTAGACAGGCACTCCTAAAGAAGTTTCGATTATATTACTAATACATGCAACGACTTAAAACAATGGTACTGTTATGAAATAAATTCATACGTTGTACTCTTTTCATTAGTTGTTGTTTTTATCCCAAAGGATTTTTCCAAACAAGGTTTTTAACGAAGTGGCATGTTGAACACTAATATAAAGTTTACACAGAGATCTTTACATGTATTTCGATGAGATAATGATATGAGTCTGAATGTATCAATTTCATGCAAGCACTATATACGATACATTACACTCTTTTTCCCTTGGCTGAGGTTTTGTCCCACTAGGTTTTCCTAGCAAGGTTTTTGATGAGGTAAAAAGGCGTATAATAACATGGATAATGTACTCTTTTTTCCTTCATTAGGATTTTTTTCCCATTGGGTTTTTTATAATAAGGTTTTAACGAGGCATATTCATGATATGATGAGGACTAAATAAGAAATTAGTACAATTCCTCAAGGAGATGAAATAAGATGGAGTAGTTGTACTATTTTTCCTTCGATCAAGTTTTTCCCACAAGGTTTTCTTTACAAGGTTTTAACGAGGCAACACATGATTACTAATACAAGAATGACCAATATAAGGGGGAGTGACTTTACGCTTACACATTGCTCAGGTCTTGTCCCACGGGATTTTCATAGCAACGTCGTGGTATAACAGTATATTATCGACACAAGATCTACTACAAACAACTTTGAAGTATTTCTAACCATTGGTTTTTTATTTAACTGGTTCATGGAACATTTATGTAAATAGTCATTCAAGGGGGAGTGTTATAAATATTCTCAACCAACTCACTATTGAAGAATAGTGTTTATATTTATTATGTTAATGTTGAATGACTATTTTGCCTCTGATGAGATTATGTAATTACGATTGTACCATTGAAAGTTTTCCTATAAATAGGGCTTCAGTTATAATGAAAATATACCTAAGAATTCATTATCCTTATACTTTATCTATTTTCTCTCTAGTTTATAATAAGGGACTATGAATTTAAGGACTAAATCGTGACAGCAGTGGATTATCGCATTCAGCTAAAAGTGTGATTTTCTCGAATAACAAAAATGAGATTAAAAACTAAAAATTGCGACAAACGCATTAGCACCGAGATCATAGCATTTTAGGGTTATGTTTGTTTTTAGACTTCAAATACTTGTATTGGTATTCTGAATTTAAGTTCTCGTTTATTTTATAATTCAAAATTTCAATATTTAATTAGCAACATCTTACACCTAACCATACACTTATTTTTTATATTCCATCATCATTACATTTAAAGAATTATATTTTTCTAAATAAAATATAAAATAACTTATCCACATATTTCAGATATGATTTGACAACAAATACAATATAAAAAAATATTTTCATCAACTTTCCAGACATGATTTGACATATATAGTCAAAAATAAAGGATTCTGAATCCTATAAAATGTGATTTTTACTTTTCAGAAAATTCTGAATACTCAAGATTCTAAATACTAGGATTCAGAATCTTAACAAATCCTAAACTGACCGGCTGATTTTCTTTTGGCCCGCAAAATACGTACCCTAATTAGACCATGAAAACATTTATTGTAATTATTTNAAAAAAAAAAAAAAAAAAAAAACTAGTCCAAATAGGCCCTACAAGAGTCAGGGGAACGTTCTTGAAGAGAGGATTTTTAGTGAAAGGGATGATGAGGATACAGTACAATATTGGAATAACAGTTACAGAAAATTTGAACTAATAGAAATCTACTACAACAAATAAAAAAAAGGGAAAATGTTTGGTAGAGCGAAATCTTTCCTTAAGATTCTGATAACCTATATGCGTGCTCACGGTTCAATGGAAATAAAGCTTACAAGATACAACGACAGTGTTACTGGAAGGAATAATCAGTCCAATAACCCTAGCAAATGAGTCTTGGTTGGGTAACCTAGCAACAATCCTTAAATGCAAACTATATGATGCATAAAGTAGGAAGAGGTATATGTGATGTATGTATACGAATTTGCCTTGCATAAGAGGTGCTATTTATAGGATGAATGAATCCCTTAAACAAGGTAGAAAAATATCAAGAATTATGATTCATATTACAAGTCAATTTCTTAGGCATTGGGACGAAGTAAGGTTAGAAAGACTTCAAAAAAGACGCAAAACTTGTTAAAACCTAAGAAATTAAATAGATTTCAGTAAAAGATTTAAGGCCTAATGAAGCCCGAGTCAAATCGGGACAGACAAACCGGCCACGAGTTGTAGTCGTATCCATGTTGAGCTAAGCAAGACAGCCGCACGTGGGGGTTCCCATCCTCAATACACTTGTACTCAACATCCATTTTACCACCATAAATAAAGTCACTAATTTATGAATGAGTTTTCTATGTGAGATTTTTCATCTTCTCAAATGGAAGTGTCACTCCCTCTTTAGCTTTCAAAATGTTCAATTTTGGGAATTGATTTCTCACTCATCCGAGCATAAATTTATGAAAGTAAATATACTACATTTATCTACTCAAAACTTGGATTAGGAATATGATTTTCATTTTTGAAACTAACGAACTGTCTATATTTGAATCATTTAGTCAAACTTTCCAAATTAAAATTTTTGAATTCTATTTTCTCGAACCATCCCACATATGAGTGGAAAACAATGTACGAATGGATGTGACTTAATTTTTAGTTTCTACTAAATATTATTAAACCAAGACGTGTATCTTGTGACTTTAAACCCTATTTATAGAAGTACCATCATATATACCTACGATCCAGTTGATATCATTATTGAACTACTACACTTACGAGTTTACCAAGACAATGATACTCACATAACAATAATTACAATATTTCTCAAGTTCTTATAGTTATGTCATTTTTAACCTTAGAACACCCTTGAAATTCTTAAGTGCTCCAGTCGAGGAAGCCACTTCTCTGCACATAAATAGGTGACCTAGTTTATTAGTGGTATCATGCGATACTCCACCTTAATAGTTATAGATTTTCATTAAAAGATTTAGACTTAACCATACCATATTCATCAGGCATATCACTTAGTTATGCCCTCCAGGGATAGGTTAAAACCAAGTTAAAACTAAGGAATTTAATAGTTTTTGGACTCAGTCTCAAATGCACTTTTAAAATAAGAATTAAAATATCACCCGCAAGAGTACAAGGTCGATCATAATAGGATGAGCTGACTCAAATCGTATATCTCATGAAATATAAAGAGGAAGTGATTATTTTGTAATGTCAAGAATGGGAATATGAAATGCGAAATATCGATCCTAAACATGCGATCAAGTTTTGGTGTTTTCAATTAAATACTAAAACGAGAATTTAAAGACAGGATTTGAAAATGGGATAGGAAAGCAAATAAGAAGACAAAAATTGAAAGAAAACATTTAAAATGTTATTACAAAAGTAGTTTTAAAAACAAAAATAAATGGAGGTCTATGACATTAGACTAGTCTCAATGGTTACCAAGTCATTTGACATAAATAGTTAAATTTTAACTAGATCGTAATTAAGGGTACTAAAATACTTATCGATGACTAATCTCGGATCGATCTCAAAATCATCTGAAATCGAATTAAGGGTACTAAAATACTTAATTAACAATAAAAACATCCCAATTAGGCCAAATCCAATTAAATAATTCACAAACATGCTTGGATAAATATATCAACTCATGTAAGCCATATTGCGACCACATTTTCCTAAAATCATGAGAAAGTAAGTAAAATGAAAAACAACCAAGAACATGGAAAGTACTGTTAAATGCATGAAAACCCATATTGAAAGAAAATCAAGTAAATTCAAGAACTTAAGGAAATAAAACAAGAAGTCAAAAGAAATTCAAGAGAACTTATAGAAATTAGAGAGATAAATTAACATCTAAATTTGAAATCCAACATAAAGCTTGACTCTTATGTGAAAATAGCAAAAAGAAAAATTTATTGATCTATGAACAAAGTTTTGGAGATAAAACTATCTCCAAAACATAGAGAGCAAGCTAATATGATAAATATATAATGAGTGTGTGTGAAATGGGAGAAATGGACACTATTTATAGAGCTTTGTGGCAAAAATTAGGGTGAAATAGTAAGAATGTGCCCAAATTGAGAGGCTGGCGATTAACAACTGAGAGTGTATCACTGGGTGACGGGTGCTCATTACTACAAAAGATGCCATTGGAACGAGGACATAGGCATCGGTTGTAGTAAACAATCGATGCCTAATTTCACGCAGGGTCTTTATTATAATTTAAAAAAAAATATAGGCAGCGTAGGGCGCAATTACAGAGAAGGGGTCCAAACCATCATCCACTCCGGGGGCCCACAAGTTCCGAAGGAATGATTGGGCAGCCATCGACCAGTGTATTGTCCATGAAAATGTATGAAGAAAGTGTGAAGCATCCTCATCCATGGACTAAGACACTTCTTCGGGCCTTATTAATGCTACTAATAGAATGACACTTCTAATACATTTTTATAATTAAACTATGTGGTTTTAGTTTTAACAAACTTTGTTATCTTAAGAAAGAATGCTATGTTGTTTATTTATATTTGTTATTTTTTTTATTTATTGGAAGATCGTTAATTAGTTTCCTTGATAAAATTTAATAATTAAAAAGAATTATTATCCAGCATTTAAGGAGACCCATTTATCATGATTAATTAATTGAATTTAAGATCTTTTATTTTTTAAAATATCCACTTATCAATCTGCTATATTTCAACTAATAATAAATTATCATTTATTATTTTAAAAGGTAGAATCATAATTTAAATTCGTTTATGGTCAAAATTGGAGTATTATTGTGATTGAGAAGCATTTATTATTATTATTATTATTATTATTATTATTATTATTATTAAAATCTCATGATCTTAACAAAGAATGGTATAGTTTTTTAGATTTTTCATTTTTATATTTGTGGGAGATCAGAAATCTATTTCCACGACTGAATTAAAAATTTTAAAAAATATGTATTATTCAATATTTAAGACAACACATTTACCATGATTAATTATTTAAATTTATAATTTTTTATTTTCTCTTTTATTGCATTTAATAATTTCCAAAGATCATCATTTAGTACTTAAGGAAAAAAAGACAAATCAAGAAAATTAATTTATCAATCGATGATTGTAATCATTTTTATAATTGAAAATGTTTATCATAATATTTTATGGAGAGATTATTAATCAATTTTTCATTATTTAGATCAAAGTAGTAGTTTTTAATCATTATTTTTACACTTGAGAATAAAAAATATCGTGTTTTCAAAAACAACAACCCTCTTTTTTTTTTTTTTCCTTTTTTTTGGTATATTCAAAAATGAATTGTTGTGCTGATTTTTTTTTTTGTGTGTGTGTGATTTGTTTCGTTCAGAGCTGATGGGTCGGGCATTTGAGAATCATCACATATCTTAGCGGGGTGGATCAGATGGCACGTGAAGTTTCAGTTAATTATGAAAAAAAAAACCCTAAACTTTTAAAAATTTACAAAATACAAAAAATAAAGAATTTCTTGAGGTTTATTATTATTATTTTTTTAATAAGATGTTAAGGCTTGTATTTTTTTAAAAAATATATGTTATTGCTTATGAAGGACAATAATTAAACATTAAATTATTTTTTCTGAAGTAATAAAATTTCATTGATAAATTTAAAATTTTTATGCATTTTTTAAAATTATCCACGTACGCGGGTTACTAATATAAATGTAAAACTAGTGAACCATTGTATTTCAAAGGCACGTGTTGCCTTTTTTTTTTTTCCCATTGTAGTCAACATAATATAAATATAAAATAGTAAAGCATTATATTTCAAAGGAATGTGTAGGTTGTGCGTTGTTAAGAAAAAGGTTGTGTAGTCTACTTGGGGACTGGGGTTGGGTGAATTGAAGAAAAAAAAATAATGGTCCAAATAGGAGTACAAAAGGGGTTGTGTGAATTGAAGAGAAAAATAAATGATTGAAATAGGAGTTAAAAAAAAAAAGAAGAAGAAGCAGCTCTACATAGATTGGAGTTGAATCCGTAGTGACACGTAGGTCAAGAAATGCGGAAGTACAACTCAACCTCTACACCAAGCAACAAAATAATTATTTTTGCAACCTTTTTATGGTATAATAATATATCTAAAATATAAATCAAACCGTTACACCAAGCAAAAAAACTATTATATACGCAACATTTTTAATATATAATAATATATATATGTCTTGTAATTCGATCAAAAGTATCCATTATACGAATGATCTACTTGTTCTATTGAAAATATAAAGTAATGAAGTATCACTATTTTTCTGAAGATACCACGAGGCGAGTTTCTTTTTTTAGAACTGCGATCAAGCCCATTAGTAGAGCATAAGTCTTGCTAAATCTTGGAAAAAGTTTATATTCAGAAATTATTTCCAGCAGAATTTATTCAGTTTTTGAAGTTCAAAATTTGAAACTGGAGAATATATTATGTTTATTTCTCAAATATGTCATGGCATAACTTATGCAACTGTGACTGCATAAGTATTACAGCCATAAACTGCAACTGTAATTGCATAGTTATTATAGCTGTTACTTCAAATTCATAGTAGCCTTAATATTCCTATTTATTGTTATTAGGTCACCTGTGACTCCTTTTGGTAGCTAGAAATTGTGGTCTGGTTACAAAGTTTAAGAAGACACACCAAAAAGACAAGGGGCAATAAGAGAAACTACTACAAACTTCCACCTGACGACTGTGAACCTTGCGAGGTTCTTAAGTGAAACTCTTCCAAAGTTAGAGGAAAATCTTGATATCCATTTAGTGAGTGTGCTAGATGATTGGAGCCATTCTCATTTTTTATGTAGAAATTATGTGATCAATGACTTGGAAAGATATGATGTACAACATGTACTCTTCTATCAAAATGGCTAAGGAACTTTGGGAGTATTTAGACAAGAAATATAAGACAGAAGATGGTGGATCAAAGAAATCACTTGTTAATCGATTTCCGTTTTACAAGATAATTGATAATAAGACTATTATCAATCAAGTGTATGAGTTTCAATTCTTATTAGTTGATATTCATTATTAGAGAATGTCTGCCAATGAAAATTTCCTAGTGGATACTTGAAGCTACCACCGAGATGGAAAGATTTCAAAAATTATTTGTTGCATAAGAAGAAAGAAATGACTGTTGAAAAAATTATTGTCAAGCATTGAATTGAATAAGAAAACAAGGGCTATGACAAAAAAATGCGTAATCTTCTTGTGGCTAAAGAAAATTTTGTTGAGCACGTTGGAAGGTTAAAGAAACCTTTTAAGAAAAAACCTGGTAATGTTGGCAATGCATCATTTAGACCTAAGTAAAATGATTTTAAGAAGAAGTTTTCTTATGATTGTTTCAATTGTGCAAAGCCAGGTTATAGGTTGTCTGAGTACAGACATCATATGAAGACTAAAGAAGCTCGCATGTTGGAAAACATCTCCAAGAATATTGATGAGATGCACCTTGTTATTGTAATCTCTGAAGTGAACATAGTTGGTTCCCATCCACGTGAATGATGGATCGACTTGAGTGCTATCCATTATTTTTGTTCGAATAAGGAACTCATTAATTTCATTGATGAACATGTTGATGGCGAGAATATCTTCATGGGAAATTCCTCCACGTCTGACATCGAAGGACTAGGGAAAGTGGTGATGAAGTTAACTTCCAAGAAGGAATTGACTTTGAACAATGTGATCTATGTGTCAGAGATTCAAAAGATTCTTGTGTCTGGGTCTCTGTTGATAAGAAGCTTGGGTAACGAATGGTTTCCAAGTCTAATATGATCACATTAACCAATAATGAAACATTTGTAGGAGGAGGTTATGAATGTAACAGACTTTTTAAGTTCAATGCAATGACTATCATGTCGAATGTCAATAAAATGAATAACTCTTCCATTTATATGCTTGAGTCTTCCATGATGTGGTATGGTAGACTAAAACATGTCAATTATATTACCTTAAGTAGGTTAATAAAATTGAAATGCATAAATATATGCTCCATATTGATGCAAAACGTTAGTGTGAAACTTGTGTAGAAGCAAAGTTGGCTCGATTAACATTTCAAAGTATTGAACAAAATAACGAAACACTTGAATCAATTCACATTGGTGTGTGTGTGATTTAAAGGACATGTCGACTCATTGTTGAAATAAATTTGTCATTCCTATTGTAGATGATTGCACTAGATTTTGTTATGTGTATCTTATGAAAAGTAAGATGAAGAGATGAAGAAGTTTGTTCTATATAAAGATTAAGTTAGAGAATCAAATAAATAAAAAGATCAAGGTGATAAGAAGTGATATAGGAGGCTTTTTCTAGTTTTTGTGCTGAAAATTGAATAATACGTGAAACCACAACACCTTATTCACCGCAGCAAAACGACATTGCTAAATGAAAGGATTGTGCATTAAGAGAGATGGTGAGTGCAATGTTGTTGAGTTATAGATAATCTGAGATAATGTGGAGGAGGGATAGGTTAGAAAAGTTCTTTTGTTTGTATTTTCTTACTTACATGTTTGAGAATGAACCTCAAAGTTATTTTGAAGCAGTAAGCTCTTCGGAAGGACCTGTATGGAAAGAGGCAAGTAAAAGTGAAATTGATACCATTTTGAAAAACCATGCATGGGATCTTTTGGATCTTCCTCGTGGAAGTAAACTATAAGTATATAAGTGGATTTTCAAAAGGAAAATGAATGATAATGGAGGTCAATAAGTATAAGGCCAAACTTGCAATTAAAACTTACAAGCAAAGAGAATACCATGATTACATTGATAAATATTCTCCAGTAACTAAAATAGCATCCATTATAATGATTATTATTATTTTTTCTTTGAGAAATTTTGAACTACATCAAATGGATGTGAAAATCTCTTTTTTAAATAGAGAATTTAGAAGAAGAAATTTACATGCAGCAACTTGAAGGGTTATTGGATACTGTGAAAGAGATTAAGGTTTGCAGATTGTTAAATCATTGTATGCCTTAAAGCAAGCTCCAAAGAAATGGCATGAGAAGTTTGATAATACCATGATGGAGTGCAGATTTAAAATCAATGAATGTGATAAATGATCTTATGTTAAAGCCACTAAAATAGGATATGTGATCATATTTCTTTATGTAGATTATATTCTTATTATTTGGAGCAATGATAAGATTGTTAAACTCACAAAACACATGTTAAATTTGAGATTTGACATGAAAGATATGGCCCTATCTAATGTGATTCATGGAATTAGAATCTATAGAACATCACAATGGATAATGTTGAGATAATCTCATTATGTAGATAAAATCCTCGAGAAAAAGAAAAAAGAAAGATTGGACTCATGCTAGAACCCCGATATATACAGTCATTCATCTTTCAAAAAAAAAGGTAAAAGTATTTTCAAGTAGAATACTCAAGAGTAATAAGGAGCCTGGTGTACATAATGAGTTGTACAAGACCAAACATTTTCTATGTAATGAGAAGACTAAGTCGATAAACTAGTAATTTAGGAGTGTAATAGAATATTGATACTACTCAGTTGCTGGATATATACTCGTGATAATGTAGTACACTATGGTAAATATCTATCTATTCTCTAGGCCTATACAGATGCCAACTAGATAATTAAAATTAAAGACTCTAGGTCTACAAGTAGATATCTATTCCTCTTAGGAGGTGTAGTCGTATCATAAAGATCATCTAAGCAAACTATAATAGCTTGATCCACGATGGAGTCTGAGTTTATAGACTTAGACAAATGTGGAGAATACGCTGAATGGTTATGGAAATTCTTAGAAGATATATTAAGATGGCCTAAGCCTGTGCCAGCAATAGGCCTTCTTTACAATAATCAATCAATGCTTGGTAGGGCAAAGAGTAAGATGTATAGTTATAGTCTAGACATATTCGTCAAAGATATAATAGTATTAGGCAACTAATCTTAAATGAGACTTTCTCTATTAACTACATGAGGTCGAAGGATAACCTAGTGGATCCATCAACAAAAGGGTTACATAGATAGTTAGTTACAATATCGGAAAGAGGAATGGGGTTAAAGCCTCTAGGAAGATGAGTTGATACAATGGAAAACCCAACATAACTAACCGCAGATCCCAAGATCTATGTTCAAATGGAAAACCTAATAGTAAAAAGACTCTTAGCATCACCTTTAAGATTTATTCCTTGCCCATTCTTTAATCATTAAAATTTGTGGAGAAAGGATAACCCTAAAGCAATTAATGATTATTGCATCGGTAAGACGAGCAAGGTAGCATAGTCTACTCCTAATAAAGAATCACCTATCTAAGAATTGTGAGGCCCAATTCTTAGAACCTTCTACAGAACCAGGCGTATGTTCAGGGCCATTAATAAATTTAATTATGAAAAATGAAAGAAGTAAAGAAGGATCCTAGTTGCGGTATAATCTTTTACATAAATGGTAAAACAGTTTAAAGACTTTGTGTTCAACTAGTCACCTAGTAAAGTACATGTGTTTCTATAAGAGAAGGTTCAAAAGGTAACACCTATATATCCTATGCAGGGTTCGACTATTGAACTTTAACATGAAGTATTCTCAATTTCTTCATATGGGGAATTGTTGGAAAATTAAGTATTTTATGAAATAAATTGTGTGAATTTGGGTACAATTTTCTTTATAACTTATTTTTCGAATGAAAAAGTTGAAAGTGAAATCATGTTTTATATGATGAGAACATCTAAATGATATATTTATTTGGGAGATAATGATAATAATACTTAAAATATGAGTGTTGGGATGAACTCTAGCTTTAAAATGGACTTGTCTCATATTGAAAAATAGTTGGGAAATGGAATTGGATATATATAGACTCCTTAATTGTAAGAAGTACTCAAGTGTGGCAAGAGGGCTCTCTCAACGCGCGCGCGCAGGGGTGGGTGCAAATCACGGTCGGATTTGTGGTTCAAACCATGGACTTATGTGCGAGCACGACTTGTATATGTGAATGTCGATCTATGATCGAGATCATGAGTAGAACATAAGTTTTGTTAAGTTTCTATAATATATTTTATATTCAAAGTTTATTTTTTCAATATATAATGGCAAAATCCATTCAGTCATTGAAGTTCAGATTTTAAAACTGCAGAATTAAATTTTATTTTTTTTCTTCATATTTATATGTTTTAACTTAAGCAACTGTGACTACGTAAGTACTGCAGCTGTAACTGCATATTTATTATAGTTGTTACTTCAAATTCATTACAACCTTAATATTTTTATTTATTGTTATTAGGTGTACTGCAGCTATAACTGCATATTTATTATAGTTGTTACTTCAAATTCATTACAACCTTAATATTTCTATTTATTGTTATTAGGTCAGTTGAGACGCCTTTTGCAGCTATAAATAGTGGTTTGATTCGACAATTCAAGAGGACGCAATGAAGAATACAAGAAACAATAAAAAAACACATACAAGATTAATTAATTCTTTTCCAGCATTATTCTCATTCTCAAGCTTTATTTTGTAATTCGCCAGAATTCAAATCCGTTTATCACCATCGTAATTTGGGAAACAAACACCCGTGTGGGGAGAATTTGTATTAAGGAAATTGAAACTATCACAGGCCTCAAATTTCTTGTTCTTGCAACTATCACTACAAACAAATGACACCTACTGAAAGGACAAAAGTCGTTCCTATAAGTGTTGTTTTCTTTGCTTTTGATCTATAGGAGTTACATGTCGTTCCAAAATTGTCGCTCCTATAGGCATTTGCCTGTATATCTATAGGAACGACTTTTGTCGCCCCTGTATCTTATATACGAATAGGAACGATAAGTCGTTCCGAAATTGTGGCTCCTATAGAACTCTACCTGTATATGTATAAGAACAACTTTATGTCGCTCATGTATCTTATATACGAATAGGAAGCGATAAGTCG
>BMAC01000263.1:1106762-1134678 GCA_014905375.1 Phtheirospermum japonicum | reverse complement strand
TTTTGATTTGGTTTTAATATACATTCCAATTAACAAAAGAAAAAAATGCAATGTCAAGTATGATTATAAGATCAAGAAAAACTCAAGTATGTCATGGACCCACTATGATTAAGGCCTATGCTCAATAAATTAAACTTATTTGGTGAAGGGCTTTGGATAAAAAGAAGGTAGAAAGAAGCAATACCTAGGTCAGGCTCAGGCAATTCAGGGAGAACAGGAATGGGCGATCCCAGCTCCGGTTGTTCTTCAACGTTTCGGTGCTGTCTTCGATTTCGGGGCGGCATTGGCTCCATGCTCTGGTTTGGACCCACTATAAGATCAAGAAAGTCTCAAGAATGTCATGGACCCACTATGATTAAGGCCTATGATAAATAATTTATATTTATTTGGTAAAGGTATTTGGATAAAAAGAAGGTAGAAAGAAGCAATACCTAGGTCAGGCTCAGGCAATTCAGGGAGAACGGGAATGGGCATTCCCGGTTCTGGTTGTTCTTCATCATTTCGGCACCGTCTTCGATTTCGGGGCGGCATTGGCTCCAAACTCTGGCCTGTTCTCAAACTAAATTAAATAAATAATAATGCCAACAAAAACAACAACATACAATGCAACTTAAAATATCTAGTGAGCTCATCCATAAAAGGTACACAATATCTATAATCATCAGGCACTGCAGCTATATCTCATACACCAGAGTATACCAAATAAAATTGAGCATTGGGCTTTGATTCAATAGAGGGGAAATTAATTGCATGCATTTTTCCACATTTACAAGCTTTATAGAAGCTAAGCTTATTACAGGAAACAACACTTGATCCTGAACACTGTTTATATAATTTTGTCCATTGTTTGGTTTTACTAATGTTATTTCTTGGTTAGAGCAGCATTTGTTGCATATCACGTGTGTGTTTACTGTAACTGACAAAGATTATTTGGGTAATTGGCATCAGTTACTTTATTGTAACGGTGATAAACATTACTATTTCGAATAACCAGACCGTACATTTTAGTTTCATAGAAAATATTTCAATCAAAAAAAAATAAACACAGCCAACAAATTAATAACCTCAGACTTCACATAAATTTCGTATAGGAAATTCATTTGTTCATAGAGAATAAATTGTTCCAAATACACAAATCTTTCATACTCAGTCATTTCCCCATCAATTCCATACTATCTTAATCATATATATAACTTCTTCAACTATAACGACAACCTCTATCTCTTATTGTTCACTATCTATCATTTGGGCAGCTGATATGAGTAAAGACAACTACAAAAAATGCATCAAAACACAAATATATGCCTGCTTCATCACAAAAAACAGTCGATGCTACCACAAAAATAAAAAAGCAGGATATCTCATAGTTGAAGAACTACATATTTGACAAATTAATGCTCGACAAATTAATAGCAAACACCATCTCAAAAATACTTATAAGCACACCAATAACGCACAATGTCAGTGTAAGAAGGTTTACGATATATTTACTTGTCTTCGATTGCATTCAAGTGCCTCGTAGAGATTACGTGCAGAAGAAAAGCTCTGCACCACCCAACCGTCACGATTTAAACCCACAAAGTTGGTTAACTGCCAAAAGACAATGAAGATGAGCAAAAGAGTGGAAAAAAAGTTRCAGTCTTGAAGTTGAAATTAAAAAAAATCCAATTTTTTTAAGCCTTAACCAAATTCAATTTTCAGAGCCATAAGTTTTTCCTATATCTACAATTATRTAAAAAAATGGAAGCACTCATGAGCATTAACAACATATTCAGAATTTGCCTCCCAAGGATGAAGGCATCTTGATTCTCACACATGCAACCATGTAGAACAGATTTATAGAATCAAAAAAACTCAGGATCAAACTAAGGTTTTAGAATTTTATACAAAATCCACCAATTAATCCCTAAATATCACGAAATTGTGGTGTAAAACTAAAAAAAAAATGGTCAGAATACTAACCTGTAATTTGCTATGCTCGAGTATCCGACAAGGGCAGAAGAATTGAAAAACCTTGCTTAGATTGAGTATCTTTTCCAAAAAGTTTCAGAGAATTCTTACAAGCAAACCCTAGAAAAAAATTTATTCGGAAATTTTGAAAGGAAGAACAGAAAGGTCACGGCTGGAAAAATGAAACCCTTCCCCCTTTTTTCTTTGTCCCAATGTTATTGCCGCCCTAACATTTCACGGGTTGCCGCCCCCGCCTTCTCCAATAAATTTTGATTTTGGTGGATGTTTTAATAATAATAATAATAATAATAATAATAATAATAATAATAATAATAATAATAATAATTTACCTAATGAGAAACTTAAAAATAAAAAAAATAATAATAATAACTACTTACCTAATGAGAAACTTAAAAATATAATAATAATAATAACTTACATAGTGAGAAGTTTATAATAATAATAATAATAATAGTAATAATAATAATAATAATAATAATAATAATAATAACATGCAATGATTATAATTGTAACGGTTAATGATTAAAAAAAATAAAAAGACTATGTGAATTGATATATCATTAAAATACCCATTTCACAAATCAAAAGATTAAACAGTATTGTCACGATATTAATCGGAATCACTGTCATATGCTTGCAAATCATCATTTGTTTCATCATCACTTGTTATAGGATCTTGTTGTTCAATATTTTCGTACTCGGCTATGGTGTCATCTTCCATGTCATCGCCATCGCTATACATGTCATATGATGTAGTTGTACTTGAAGATGGACCGGGAGTTTTAACAACATGGTCAAGCGGCATGTTAGCTTGATGTAGCTCAACATAATCGAGATTTCCAAGATCAACAAAAAGTGAGAATTGTGAAGAGTTATCGGGGTGCAACAGATCTACTTCAMGTAATAAGTTTGTCGATGAACTAYCATCCACAGTATGGTGAACTTCATGGARAATCTGCCATTTTGCAGGACGAGAAGGGTCGTTGGTATAAAACACTTGTCTGGCTTGAGTGGCAAGAATGAATTGGTCGTCTTTGTAACCCTCGGTACTGGTGTCTATATTTATGATGTTTCTATCATGCACAATATGTCGATGACGATCAGATTTAAACCATTTTCATCGAAATAGGACTATCGACAATCGATCGGTATAATGAAGTTCTAGAATTTCTTGTAAAATGCCATAATACATCTGTCCACTCACTCCAGGCCCTGACACACCACTGTTTTATGTTAGCTGACGAATGTCACGGTCATGAGTCAAGAAACGAACTCCATTAACTACACATCCACCATATGATTGGTATAAATGGTCACATCCAGATGCCAATGCGTACACTTCTTTAGATACTGACCGAGGATGATAGTACACCTGAAGTTCATGAATTAAGAACTAATATCTCATTTTTTGAGATGAAGGGAGCAATATTTTACTTCTATTATTTTGGGAATATCTTTATTGGTTTGTATTTAGTTTGGGTCAAAAGGATAAACTTAATAAACTCAAAATTGTTGTTTCGTATTTAGCTTGGACTAGAACGTACCTTTTTGTAAAACCAATCTGCAAATTCGTGTTTGTGATGAAACTCCAAGTCACTAACTCTACGCGCCAACAACTCTTGCTTGTGTTCTCTGCCACAGAAAAAAAATATATAAGCCACATGATGTTACCAAACATTGCATTTGTTTTGGTGTTACCAAAGAATATAATGAAACCACTTACTGCAAATACATGTCTATTTCGGGGCAATTATTAAGAATGTAAAATTGTGCCTGTTTATGCTTCTCCGGAGATAGAGCTAAGCTCTTGCGACCTCCAAGTGGGATGCACTGTGATCGAAAAACCGAAAGTTGTGACGTCACTTCACATATCGGGTTTCTACGGGGTCGATTAAACTTTGTCTCTACGTCATTGAAATAACGAGCACAAAATGTCAATGCCTCTTTTGCCACATATGCCTCGGCAATCGACCCCTKTGGCTTAGCCGGGTTTCTTACACATCCCTTGAGCTCTTTCAAATATGARTCAATTGYAWYCATCCATCTCAGGTGTTCGGGTCCCCCTAAAATTGCCTCTTCAGGGAGATGAATAGCCAAATGGACCATAATATCAAAAAAAGCCGGGGAAAAAATCTTCTTTAATTTACATAAGATAATAATCACATCCGACTGGGCTGATATAAGGTCACTCACATTCAAACTTTTGGCAGACATTTTCTTGAAGAAGTTACATAACTCTATTATAGCATCAGATATATCCTTGTCCAAGTATGCACGGGCTGCCACTGGCAGTAATCTTTGCATTATGATATGGCAATCATGAGATTTCAATCCAGTTAAGCGGCCCTGACCTGGAGGTACACACCTTCTCAAGTTTGATGCAAATCCATCTAGAAATATCACAGACCTGATCCAATTGCAAAATTCAACTCGTTTGGCCAGGGGTAGTGTGTAACGAGCCCTTGACTTCAGTATCTTACCCCTATCCTCGATAAGGTGCAACTCTGGCCTAATATTCATTCTAATTAGATCGCGTCTTGCATTAAGAGTATCCTTCGACTTCAGTGGATCTTCCATGATGGTCCCCACGACACTATCACAAACATTCTTCTCTAAATGCATCATGTCGATATTGTGTTTCAAGTCATTACTAGACCAGTAAGGGAGCTCAAAAAAAATACTCTTTTTTTTCCAATTCAACTCATCTGCATATTTACGGGTCCCTACACCACCATAACGCTTATGTTTCCCAAATATCTTTGGTCTGACTCGATTTAGTTGGACCAATATGTCTTTCATTGTTTTTTTTACTGGAGGACTCCGACGTTCCGGTAGACCATTGAAGTCAAGCGAACTCCTCCACCTATGGTGTATCGGAAGAAACATATTAGTACCAAAGTATATTATCTTTCCCAATACGCGCATAGATGGGGTCTCATCATTACATGTGGGACAAGCCATGTAACCTTGCCCGCTCCACCCTGATAGAGTACTTCTTGCTGGGAAGTCATTAATTGTCCACATTAATGCTGCTCGCATGCGAAATAAATCACGATTTTTTGTGGCAGCGTCAAGTGTGTCCACACCAATTGACCACAGAATCTTCAATTCATCAACAACAGGCCGTAGAAAAATGTCGAAATCTTTTCCCGGGGATTTAGGTCCAGGTATCAATAGTGCCAGCATCAAATAATCCGGTTTCATGCATAACCATGGTGGAAGATTATAAACTGTCAATATTACTGGCCACATGCTATACACCTGACTCATATCACCAAATAGGTTGACGCCATCAGCCGCAAGTCCAAGACGAATATTGTGTCGCTCACTAGAAAACTCTGGATGTCTAGCGTCAAATGCACGACATGCTTTGTCATCCCTCGGATGAGTCATAACATCTGCACTTGTATGATACCCAGTACTATGCCAACGCATAAGTTTTGTCGTCTCTTCCATTGCAAATAACCTCTTCAATCTTGGGATCATAGGGAAATATCGCATAACCTTATGTGGAATTTTGCTTTTAGAACCTTTTCCACTATTCTCCCGCCAACGTGATTCTCCACATACTTGACATGTTTCTTTATTGGCATGATCTTTATAAAACAATGCACAATCATACTTACATACATGTATGTTCTTATAGCCGAGACCCAAACTTTCAAGCAACTTCTTAGCCTCATAATGTGAGTTGACAAGTTTCATCGATGGGAATGCGAGTTTTAATAACTTAAGCAACTCATTAAATGATCTATTTGTCCACTTCTCATTCACCTTGATATTCATCAACTTCACAAGAAAATTTAATGAAGAGAATGATGAAATCCCTTCATACAATTTAGTGTCCATTGCCTCGTACAAGTTATGATACTGCTCGTCAGGGCTCTCCAACCCATACTCGTCATCTGGGTCCACGTCTTCCATCACATTTCTCATTTCATCCATCATTTCAAAGTCAACGGCTGATGGACCAGGTTCGTTTTCTGGTAAATGCTCTCCGTGGTGAATCCAAATATCATATGATGCATCAAACCCATACCTCTGAATATGCATCCGAACAACTTTCAACTTCAGAGACTCCAGATTTAAACACTTGTTGCACGGGCACTTAATCAAGCCCATCCTATTCACAAGAGGCCCACACATGTTGATAAATTCACTCACTCCACGCCTAAACTCTGGTGACATTTTATTTGTAATTCGCGTCCATCTCTTATCTATCACCATATTTGAAAGTTGGAAAAAGAAAAACGACCAAAATAGTTAGGTAAATTCTTAGCTCCTCTATTATAAATTATTTACAAAATTCATCTATTTTACATTTATTTATAAACATATAATRGTGGATTGATTAAAATAAAAAACCACAAAGCACAAAAAAAACACAAAAATATTAGAAAAATATAATACATAAAATTACAATTTTTCTTTCCATTTGAGTGTGCATATGATGTGCATTAGCAAATTTCCATTCTTTTATTTCGAAAACAAATACAAAAACAAACAACCTATTGGAACGATATAACCAAGATTCTAGAAGGACATGTCCTTCCAATTACTGAAGCCGCAAGAGTCTGCTCTTGATTTGTCATAATGTAATCTTAAAATAACTAATAAATAAACCTATAAACGACATTGCAAATCTATTGGAACGACAACCCGATATTCTGGAAGGATATGTCCTTCCAATTACAAGAAAAAGGATTCACCCCTCAATTTATCTAACATTGTTCAAAATTTCATGAAATATAATACAAAAACAAACACATGAGGCAAGGACAAGCAATTCATCTGTCATTTCRGAAAACTTCTTGAAATATAACACAAATATAAACATAGGAGGTATGGAGAAGAATTGAAATTGTACCTTTGTCTTCTTCAAGAGGGATTACAGCAACAGGAAATTTTGGAAGGACATTCAAACCGGCTGGAAAGACAAGTCCTTCAAGTTACAGCAACCGAAAATTATATATGCTCAAACATTAATTTGAAGAGGAGAAATTAGTAAGGATGAGAAATTTTTCGGGCGGCTGGAATGACAGATACAAAACCGAAGTGAAGGATAAGGTGCAGTAGAATAAACCAAYATAATATTGAAAAAGTGGGGGGAAGGTGAATATTAGGTGGAGGGTATTAAATGAGGTAAGTGGTATTTTGGAAGGACATTTTATTAATAGGAATGACATGTCGCTCCAACAAATGCACCATTAAATTGATGCTCTGTGGAACGAAAATTATATTTACAGGAACGACATTGTTATTTATAGGAACGACAAATGTCGTTCCAATAGATAATTGAACCTACAGGAACGACTTTTGTATGTCGTTTCTATATGTTTAACCTATAGGAAAGACCAATTTATTCTTTCAATTTTATCCTTACAGTAGGTGTCATTTGTTGTAGTGTATTTGTTGTTTTGAAAATTCATTTCAAAAAACATATCCAGTTCCCAAAAGATTGCTTATTCAGTTTCTAGAAGAATACCTATTCGGATCAACAAAAATTGATAAATATTGCTATGTTCAAGGGTCAAAATGGTGTTTATTAGTTTGTTCTCTCGCTCCCAATCCGATATACAACTCTTTTATTTGCATTAATCTCTCATATTTACTATGTTTCTACTGATTCTCAAGGATTAGTTTCTCTTTTCGGTGGTTTGACCGTCTTTTGTAGTGAGAAGAATGCAGGGATTGAGGTAAAGAGATAATATATATATATGTAACAAATAAAGTTAAAGGTATTTTGGAGTTAAAGAGTTAAAAGATGGAATTGGATATGGGTTGGCTCTACAGACTCGTCACCATCAATTGATATTTGTTGATGATTCTGATATTGATTGTGTTATACAGTTGCAATGCACTATATCTCTTTTCTGCAAACTAATTGTTGAGCAAAATGATAATTTTTCAGAAAAAAAAAATTGAATGTTTTCTTCTGAAACGAAATGATTTTCCCTTTTACAAGGTGTCTCAATTTTAAGACCAACATTTTACTTAAAATAAAAAAGTAACTAACAAATAAAATCAAATTAAACTAACTTTACAAAAAAAGAAAATAAAAATTTTTAGAAAAACTAACAATCCTAAAAATTCATAAAACCCCTGAAACATAAAAAAGTAAAACCCCTAAGTATCCTTCAAAAGACATAACTAAATAAAAATAATAATAATAAAAACCCAACGACTTTGAAATTAAAACTCGAGTCCAGGCCAACAAATGTACATCGTTAAATGGACATGTGCGTAAGTTATTGTGAAAAGTTTAATGAGATAAAACGACACATGGTCCTTTCCTTTAATGAAATTAAACCACATAATCTAATAATGGTCCTTTCCTTTTACTGTTTTCCATTAATTATTTATCAATGAATGGTCCCTCGTTGGCTGGTCGCCACATTTCCAAAATAATTGAGCACATACTCCAAAGAAGTTTAATTAGCTCTCAGGCTTTATGTTATTGTACGTCCCACACTGTCTCAATCTTTCTTTTTTACACTCAAAAACCCAAACACGTTTTAGAAACACATTTTTCGTACTATGAATTTAAGGACTAAAATCGTGAACCAGTGTATTATGGCATGCGGCTAAAACTGTGATTTCTGGAATAACCAAAGTGAGATTAAAAACTAGAAATTGAGACAAACGCATTAGCACCGTGATCATGGCATTCTACGGTCACATTTGTTTATAAGATATTCTGAATTTTAGTTCTTGTTTTTTATAATTTAAACTGGTGCTTAATCCCTGGGATGCACAAATGAAATTAAAATGAATGGTGTTGTAATTCATTCGATGTAAATATAATATTATTAATATAATATAATAATTTAAAATACTTAAGTCACGATTATTGATCAATAAAAATAAATTTAAATCAAACGTCGTGGATATACGCACTTCACTAAAAAATGTTATCACAAAAATGTCAATAGTACTTTTAAACACTACACCCCCAAATACTTCATCTCATTCAACTCTCCACCACCACTCCAGCCGCCGTCCATCACTGCCCACCGCCATGGCGGTCGGCTATTGAAAAATATAAAGAATCATGCGCACAGAAATACGCTGTCGCCGCCGCCATGGCAGTCGTGCCATTGAAAAAAGACAAAAGAAATAAAAAAATGCCTTGAAATAATGTTGTTCGAATCAGATTTTTAAATACAAAATATATCAAACAATTGATTCGAATACAAAAAACCTGTTTAAAGAATTGATCTGTTCACAAAACATATGTTCAAAAAATTTATATGAACGCCCCTTTTAGGATAAAAAAGGGTTGTTTGATTTTTTTTGAACAACGTCGTATTGCTCGATCAAGAAGTCCGAACACATGACTTATATTCAAGAAACCAGAGACGAAAATGCCTATTTTGCATCTGTTTCTTACCCTATGCCACTCAAATCCGTCACTTACCGTTCACCACCCATCATTCTTAGTCACGTTATCATAACATGTTAATAGTTTCAAACTCTCCCTTTAGTTAGTTGCGAAACAATTATATTAGTCACGTTATTACAAATCACTGCGTGCATCTTCTTGTTTAGTCTTTATATTCAATGACAAAGTGAGATCTTATAAATAACTTTAGGCTTTTCTAGTTATCGGTAACCGTTGTACTTGTTTGTCAACACGTACCCCAAAGTTTATCATTAATCATAATTTAATCACATCAATTAGTTTGAGTACAACTGAATAATCTAGTTGTACTTTAATCGCAATTTATTTTATTTTTTATCTTAGAAATAATTTATATCGATATAAATATACAATTACCAAATAAACTTTTAACCAATAAAAATATAAACTTGTAATATAAATCTGAAAAATATATATAAAATCAAATAAATAAATACGAAAACTTGTATTTAAATTATAAATATATATTAATTAATTAATATTAAAAAAATTCACAAAATCCCTATATATTATAAATAATATAAAATAAACCCTACAATATTTTAAAATTATTAAAATATTTTGTATTCTAAATAATTATTTAATAATACAAAAATATAGAAACGTTATAAAATAATAAAATAAATCATAAAAAACATGAAATAATTTAAATATTTATAAGAAATATATTTTATATGCAATTATTTATCAAATAACTTAAAAATTATGAATAAATATAAAATAAATCTTATTTCACAATAACTTTATAGAATAAATTAGAAATTATTTAAGTCATGAATAATCATTTACTAAATTCTAAAAGTAGCAAAAACACACTTATAATTCTATAAATAATAAAATAAATTAGAGAAGATTATGAATTCAGTTAAATAAATACAACATATGTGTTTTTATTCTAAATTATTCTTAATAATTTCTGAAATAAAATATAGAACAAAAAATAGAAATATTATAATATAATATAATACAATAAATATGATAATAGTTTGAAATTAGACGGAAAATAATAATTTTATAATTAATTTCTAAATACTTATTTTAAAGACATTGAAAGAATAAATTGGCGATAGTTATAAAGTAAATTAAATAATTATATAAAAATTAATTCTATATAGTGTTTTTATCTATTGAAAATTGATAATAAACTAATAACAAAGATCAAGAAGTTATAAATAATAAAATAAATCTTAAAGTATTTTAAAATAAAAAGTAATATACTTAATTAGAGTTATTATATAAAAAATCATCTCCTAAATCTATAAACTAAAAAAATATATAAATATTATAAAATTTTATAAAATATTACAAAAATGAACAAAGAAATACCAAATAAATGAGGCATAGTATTACAAATTTAATTAAGGGCCTTTGTATTCTATTTTATTATAGTTAATAATTTTGAAATCAGCCTGTTAATTGAGTCGGGATAGCCACTGAGTAATCGAGGTGAACATCAAGTCATCGAGTTAGTTGATAAACCAGATAAATAATTAGAATTATATAATTATTATTTCTTTCATTCCGCCCACGTATAAGTTTGATTTCAAATTTTAATCAAATAACTGTATAAAGTTATTTACCTTTCATTTATCTTCATAATATAGTTTTTAATTTTTTTAGAAAAATGAAGGAAAAAAAAAAAGAAAGAAAGATGTCATTGTCAAATTTGTGACACGTTCTGGGTCAAAGTTTGGGTTATCTGGGTTTTAGCTGAATTACGTATAGAAAATTGAAAGATATGCCTCTATAAGATTCTTGCGCGGAAAGAAAAAAGAGCCCTATATAAAACCTAATCCCATCCAAAACACAACTTTAGACACACATAACATATCCTAGGGTTCTAAGGAGTCCTAAGAGAGGTCCCAAGCTATCCCAATTCATCCATACGCAAGAGAACTTGAAGATTGACGATCCAAGATGCAAGATTCAAGTTCTACACATCGTCTCTCCTATTTTCTCAAGGATTATGTTTGTTTATCTGAACTTTTTATTTTATTTTATTAACTCCATGAGTGAGTAAACTTATTATCTAGTTCTAGGGATGTTGAAACCCTCGTGAAACTATTTTTAATTAATTTATGCAATATTGTCTTTCGTTCTTCATATGCGATTGTTTGTGTTGTTCTATTTTCATCTTATGATTGCTTGATTCTTAATTTGGCTTGATCACCTAGATTAGGGATTGGTTTTCTATTGCTTGAAATAGGATTGCTACCCGTGTAATTGTCATAATTACTATTTCTCTGAAACAACTAATGATTGCGAATCGTTAGGGACAACACAACATAGGTTGAATAGACCTAGCTTATGTGTTTATTGCCTAGATTTATCTATTTGCCTAATTATTAATGCTGTTGTTAGGTTGAACCTAGAGATCTTATTCTAGGTTGTTCAATAATTAGATTCAATTAAAGAGCTTATTTTAATTGAGTAAACGCTAAGGGCAAATTTGAGTAGCAGAACTTTTTGCTACTTAGGGTTTTTAGTCGCATATGATGAATGGATTATGATATTTTGGTTGGTTAAATGAGTGAATCGAGGGTGGAAACTGAACTAGAACTAGACCTTTATTATTATTGAACTTTTCGTTAATCATTTTCTTGCTCGTTTTTAATTGTTTATTTCGTTAGTTAATTTAGTTTACAATCATTACCCCGTTTATTTATTTAAATAAAATACGAATTATCACAATCTAACCACACTCCTCGTGGGTTCGACCCTTACTTATCGCTACTACTAGTTAGTGGAGAAAACCTGAGGAAAATAAATATTTAATTTGACGCTTACGACGAGCGGGTCAAACTTTGGCGCCGTTGCCGGGGAGTGATGCGTTAAATTGTGAGTTTTAGTGTTTTATTTTATTTTATTTTTGTTTTGGAACATTTTGAACTCTTGTTGAGTGTTTTCTCAGGTGAATGAACTTGAGATCATCAGGGAAGAAAAATTTGCATTATTATCCGGAAATCAACAAGAGAAGTCCTGAGTTGAAGAAGAAGAAGGAGGTTTCAAATTGGGAACAGGTATTACCCAACTACATATCCGAGGATTCTTCGAGCGAAAGCGAAGAACGAGAAAGTGAGACGGTGGCTGGTCAAGCGGAACGAACATTGAAGGAGTTGGCAAACCCCGACCTCCCTCAACAACCATTGTGCATCACTTTTCCAATGGTGAACGATTCTACATTGGAGCTACGATCCGGACTAATCCATCACCTACCTTTATTCCATGGAAATACTGGAGAAGATCCACACAAACATTTGAAAGATTTCCATGTCATTTGCACGAGCATGAAACCCACTGGAGTTACGGACGAACAAATAAAGCTAAGGGCATTCCCCTTTTCATTGAAAGACCTAGCCAAATACTGGCTTTACTACTAACCTTCGGGATCCATCACTACGTGGGGGACCATGGAGAGAACGTTTTTGCAGAGGTACTTCCCCGCATCACGAGTGCAAAATCTTTGGAAGGACATTTGTGCGGCTAGGCAGACGCAAGGAGAAACGTTGCACAAATACTGGGAACAGTTCAAGAGGCTTGTTGCGAGTTGCCCTCAACACCAAATGGGCGAGCAACTTTTGATTCAATACTTCTACGAGTGATTATGTCTCACTTATCGAAAAATGATTGATGCTTCTAGTGGAGGCACCTTGATGGACAAGACACCGACGGCAGCAAAGGAACTAATATCAAACATGGCGGCCAATTCCCAACAATTCGGCAGCCGTGATCCATCATTGAAATCGGTGAACGAGATGGGTAATGATTCGTTGCATGCCCATTTAAATGAATTGAAGGCCATGATAAGTGCGGGAGGAGCTCCAAAGGTTCGACCATGCGGCTTATGCGAAACAGTGGAGCATGTTACTGATGACTGCCCACATTTTTATAACATTCTCGAGGCACATGTGAATGCTCTGGGAACTGGAAATGGACAAGGGAGAAATCACGATTCGTACCCCCACACTTTCAATCCGACATGGGGCGACCACCCCGGTTTTAGATGGAGGGATCAACAAGGGGGCAAACTCTTACGAACCAATACAACACCCGACAACAAGGGGAAAACTAGTCACCATCACTTGAAGATTTAGTAAAATCGATGGAAACAAGTTCCGCCCAATTTCAACAAGAGACCAAGACATCCATAAAAAACTTGGAGACACAAATGAGTCAGATGGCTATGCACATAACTAAATTGGAGGCGCAAGGCGGTGGCCGAATACCACCTCAAACCGAGGTGAATCCGAAAAATGTGAGCTCTATTACGGAACGAAGTGGCAAAAAAAGTGGAAGGACCGGTCAATCCAATTCTAGAGCCGAAAAATGAAGAGAAAACGAAGGAAGAAAATATGGAGCCAAAGCATGCTGACGAAGGTAATCCTAAACCTTCTAATAATTTTAATAACTCCGTTGCTTTTCCTCCTAGGTCAGAGCCACTTCAATTTCCATTAAGAATCAAGCACCAAGCTAAGGAAGACACGGAGAGGCAAATACAAGATGTTTTCAAGAAGGTGGAGATCACTATTCCACTTGCCGATGCGATCAAGCAAATTCCTCGTTATGCCAAGTTCCTCAAGGACTTATGTAATAACAAGAGAAGGTTAAAGGGAGATGAAAAGGTCCTAATGGGAGCAAACATGTCGGCTGTATTCCAAAAGAGCTTGCCACAAAAGCAGAATGACCCGGGCATATTTTTCATTCCATGCACGATCGGAGACATGCGAGTCGAGCGAGCCATGCTAGATTTGGGGGCGTCAATAAATGTTATGCCAAGCACCATTTTCGATTGTTTGAAGGTTGGGCCGTTAAAGAAAACAGGGGTAGTAATCCAACTTGCCGATCGAAGCACTGCCTACCCTGATGGTGCTATTGAATATGTCCTCGTGAAGGTGGACGAATTGATTTTCCCAGCTGACTTCTATGTGTTGAGCATGAACGAATCTGCATCAAAATCGCCGGATATCTTATTGGGGCGACCGTTTTTGAACACTGCTCAAACAAAAATCGACGTCACTCGAAGCACTCTAACAATGGAATTTGACGGTCACATTTGTCAATTTAATATTTTTGATGCTATGAAATTTTCTGACTGCGATAACTCTATTTTTGCACTTGATTGTTTTGACTCTCTAGTGCAGGAATTTCTAGAAATGCACAAACAAGATGAGCTCGAGACGGTAATAACACGAAGTTTGGGGGAGGACTCGTTGCTTTTGAGTTACTCTCTAACTGAGCCAACTTGGGAGGACGACGTACAAGAAATAATGACGGCCTTGCACGCACTTAGTTCAAAATCTAGAGAAGAGGATGTGAATTTTATCAAACTCCCCGACTCACACGAGAAAGCCATACCATCGAAGGCACCGGAACTCGAACTCAAAGCCCTACCGGAGCACTTGAAATACAACTTTTTGGGAGAAAATGAAACACTGCTTGTGATCATTTCATCTCGCTTAGACAACTTCCAAGAGGCATCACTGCGACAAGTACTCAAGGATAACAAGCAAGCATACGGGTGGACCATAGCGGACTTGCGAGGGATAAGTCCTTCCATATGTATGCACCAAATTTTGCTCGAAGAAAATGCTGCACCGTCTAGGGAGTCCCAAAGACAACTGAATCCACCAATGATGGAGGTGGTGAAGAAGGAGATTCTGAAGCTGATGGATGTTGGAGTGATTTACTTCATTTCTGATATTCGGTGGGTGAGTCCGACTCAAGTCGTTCCAAAGAAGTCGGGTGTCACGGTGGTCGAAAATCAAGAAGGCGAACTGGTTTCAACAAGGATGCAAAACGGGATGGCAAGTTTTTATTGATTATCGTAAGTTGAACACCATGACTCGCAAGGACCGTTTTCCTCTTCCATTTCTTGACCAAATGATTGAGAGGTTGGCGGGCCATTCACACTACTGCTTTTTAGATGGCTACTCGGGATATTTTCAAATTCCTATAGCACCCGAGGATCAAGAGAAGACTACCTTCACATGCCCTTTCGGCACGTTTGCCTATCGCCGCATGCCATTTGGACTTTGCAATGCACCGGCCACATTCCAGCGATGTATGGTAAGTATCTTTTCGGAATATGTTGGCGAGATTATAGAAGCCTTTATGGATGACTTTAGCGTTTATGGACATTCTTTCGAGGTATGTCTGGAGAACTTATCTTTAATTTTGAAACGTTGTGTCAACACTAAACTTGTATTAAATTTGGGAAAATGTCATTTTATGGTGGAACAAGGTATGGTTTTAGGACACATTGTTTCGTTGAAAGGTATAGGAGTCGATAAATCTAAGATTGATACTATAGCTGCGTTGCCTTACCCCCCCAATGTGCAGGAAGTTCGTTCTTTTCTTGGCCATGCAAGATTTTATAGGAGATTTATCAAGGACTTTTCGAAGATTGCATTGCCACTTTGTAGGCTCTTGCAAAAATATGTGGAGTTTAAGATTGATGATGACTGCAAGAAGTCCTTTGACACACTGAAGGAGCGACTGGCCACTTCTCCAGTTATCCAACCACCAAGGTGGGACCTACCCTTCGAGATAATGTGCGATGCAAGTGACTATGCTGTGGGAGCCGTGCTAGGGCAGAGGGTGAACAAGGCAACCCATGGGATCTGCTATGCATCGAGGACCTTGAACCTTGCCCAAGAAAATTATACTACAACAGAGAAGGAGTTTCTAGCTGTTGTGTTTGACCTTGAGAAGTTCCGTTCATACATCATTGGATCAAAGGTGGTGGTTTTCAGTGATCACGCGGTCCTACGACATCTACTTACAAAGAAGGAGACGAAACCACGACACATACGGTGGATTTTACTACTCCAAGAATTTGATTTGGAAATCAAGGACAAAAAGGGAGCCGAGAATACCGTGGCCGACCACCTTAGTAGATTAGTGCACGTGGAAGACGATCTACAACTTGATGAGAGATTTCTGGATGAGCAGCTACTTGTAGTTGAACACGTGGATCCTTGGTACGCTGACTTGATAAATTTTCTAGTTGCTCGTGTGTTTCCAACAGGACTGACGAAAGCAAGGAGGGACAAGCTGAGGAGTGATGAGAAGTATTATGTATGGGACGATCCATACCTTTGGAGGCATTTTGCTGATCAAGTCATTCGAAGGTGCGTTCCCGAATCGGAGTTCCACGCTATTCTTTCATTTTGCCATTCTCATGCATGTGGAGGACATTTTGGATCGAAGAGAACTGCGCAAAAGGTACTTTATAGTGGTTTTTATTGGCCATCCCTATTTCGAGATGCGTTTGAATTTTTTAGGTCATATGATAATTGTCAACGTACGGGGAACCTTTCACGGAAGAGCTAAATGCCCCAAGCGCCCATAATGGTTTGTGAAATTTTTGATGTGTGGGGCATTGATTTTATGGGCCCCTTCCCAAATTCATTCAAGAATATTTATATTTTTCTTGCGATGGATTATGTCTCCAAGTGGGTGGAAGCGAAAGCCACCTCAACTAATGACTCGAAGGTTGTTGCACGTTTCATTAAATCTCGGATCTTCTCAAGGTTCGGGATCCCTCGAGCTATGATAAGCGATCGTGGCACCCACTTTTATAACAAAATGGTAGAGGCGTTGCTCCGGAAATATGGCGTTGCTCATAAGCTTTCTACGACCTATCATCCTCAAACAAATGGACAAGCCGAAACTTCGAATCGAGAGATTAAGTCCATCTTGGAGAAGACCGTTAATGCGAACCACAAGGACTGGATCATCAAGCTGAAGGATGCGCTGTGGGTGTATCGCACGGCGTATAAGACACCAATTGGGATGTCGCCGTATCGCCTCATTTTTGGGAAACCATGCCACTTGCCGGTAGAGTTCCAACACAAGTCGTTTTGGGCGGTGCAACAATGCAACTTTGATTTTGATGGAGCCGGCATGCGAAGGAAGCTGCAACTACGAGAATTGGAAGAAATTCAGAATGAGGCTTTTGAAAATTCCTTAATCTATAAAGAGAAGACGAAGGCGTTCCATGACTTGAAGATTTCACGGAAAGAGTTCTTAATGGGCGATAAAGTGCTACTTTTTCATTCTCGCCTTAAAGCTATTTCTCGGTAAGTTGGGTTCTAGGTGGGATGGACCGTTTGTTGTCACCCACATATTCCCGCATGGTGCGGTGGAGATTTTTAGCCCGAAGACGGACAAGACATTCAAGGTGAATGGACACCAACTGAAACCATATTATGAAGGGCTTCGCGCTGTTGATGAGGAACGGATGGAGTTGGAAGCACCACCTACGACTTGATTAAGGGAAAAATTCGAGCCAACGACTTTAAACAAAAGCACTTGTTGGGAGGCAACCCAATATTTACTTGTTTTATTTTCTATTTTTTCTTATTATTCTTATAGCTTTGTAGGCGATGACTTCTTTTGTATTTTTGGGCCGTTATTCAATGGAACAAGTGTCATAATTGATAGGGCCAAAACCCCTCGACATCTACCCCAGTGATTTCTCTTCCTACTCTTCCCCTAATAATATGTGTGATGTGCTTGTTCTTGTTTTATGTTTTCTTGAGGACAAGCTAAGGTCTAAGTTTGGGCAAGTGGGTTATTGAGGTTCTTATTGAGTAGACTTGTGCTAAAATTGATAAAATTTTGAAAATTTTTGTGATAAATCCCTGGGGAATTGAAAAGAAAATGATTAAAAGTACTTGCTTGAATTGCCTGGATGAACTACATTTCGGTTAAATTCTTTAGTCGTCATTTGATTTAGAGGTCAAAGGTACGCATGTTAGTGCTTTTGTGATCCATTTGTGGGGCGTCAACTCTTGATTATTGCGTTATTGATGTGTACTTGTGGTTGCCGTACTCAATATGAATTTATGTGGGGCCTTGAAGTTGGCGGTTGCGTGATGATATCTCGTTATTTGAAACAGAAGTCAATTAAAGTCCAGTTGGGGTACACCGGCATGGCGTCAGTCGAAAATTAAAAAAATCAAAAAGAATTGAGGTGCCGAAACAACTGCATATCCGTATTTATCAAGTGCATTCGCTTACAAATTCTAAGTGCGAAGTCCAACAAAGATGCTAGTAGCTCAATAAATTCATGCACAAGGCGCATCATACTATCAAATTCTCAAACATGGCGGAGGTGAACTTAACAAATCAAACACCCAATCAAGAAGATCCTCCTATCCAGCGTCTTATCATCATTTTGAAGTCAAGAACGGTAGTGCGGAGCTGCGGGCCTCAATTGAAAAAATAAAAATAAATGGGAGAGGATGAGATATTGATCAATTCCAACGATGGATAGAGCCAAACCATTGAGTAGCGAGGGGGCACCATGGTATTTTGACATAACGTATATAAAAAGGGGTTGCCAAGATGCTGGGATCTCCTAGGCCAATACATGAAACGCTTGCGATCTCTTCAAATATAGTGGTGTCTAGAGTCCGGAAAAGTTCATTTGTCCAATTTGAGTGATTTACTTACATTATGTTTGTCCTATGCTTTAATTCTAATGTTGCTTGAGGACAAGCAAGGTTTAAGTTTGGGGGATTTGATAAGCAAGAAATTGTACGGTAATTGATGATCTAATTCCTATGTTTTTATATGCTTAATGTTCTCATATATGTTTATTTCTCGCATATTAGTATCGAAGGATGTCTCACAAGGAAGTAGAGAGATGAAAATCAGCGAATCTATGAGAGGAACCCAGCAAATCAGGAGAAAGCGTCGATGGCTCACGTCGATGCCGAAGATGGTTCGCGTCGGTCGACGCGATGTGCGTCAATTCACCTTTGTTGCGTCCTTTATGCGCATGTCGATCGACGCTGGGTTGACGCCATGTCGACGGTCATTCTCTGAAGCATTCATTGATGGTCCTTCGGTCAACGCTCAGTCGACGAAAAGCTTCTGAAGCGTCGATTGGAAGAGCATCGATCGATGCCCATGCACGCTGATGCGAGCTGGCGAGGTGCGTCGATGAGAAGGATGGCACGCGTCAGTCGACGCTCCGTCAACGCCGACGCGGCTGAACTATTTTTGGAAGATTCTTGCGCAGAAAGAAAGAAGAGCCCTATATAAACTTTACCTTATCCCGTCCAAAACACAACTTTAGACACACATAACATATCCTAGGGTTCTAAGTAGTCCCGAGAGAGGTCCCAAGCCATCCCAATTCATCTATACGCAAGAGAACTTGAAGATTGACGATCCAAGACGCAAGATTCAAGTTCTACACATCGTCTATCCTATTTTCTCACGGATTATATTTGTTTATCTGAACTTTTGCTTTTATTTTATTAACTCCATGAGTGAGTAAACTTATTATCTAGTTCTAGGGATGTTGAAACCCTCGTGAAACTATGTTTAATTAATTTATGCAATATTGTCTTTCGTTCTTCATATGCGATTATTTGTGTTGTTCTGTTTTCAACTTATGATTGCTTAATTCTTAATTTGGCTTTATCACCTAGATTAGGGATTGGTTWTCTATTGCTAGAAATAGGATTGCTTCCCGTGTAATTGTCGTAATTACTATTTCTCTGAAGCAACTAACGATTGCGAATCGTTAGGGACAACACAACATAGGTTGAATAGACCGAACTTATGTGTTTATTGCCTAGATTAATATATTTACCTAATTATTAATGCTGTTGTTGGGTTGAACCTAGAGAGCTTATTATAGGTTATTCAATAATTAGATTCAATTAAAAACTTATTTTAATTGAGTAAACAGTAAGGGCAAATTCGAGTAGCAGAGCTTATTGCTACTTAGGGTTTTTAGTCGCATATGATGAATGGATTATGATATTGTGGTGTGTTAAATGAGTGAATCGAGGGTGGAAACTGAACTAGAACTAGACCTTTATTATTATTGAACTTCTCGCTAATCATTTTCTTGCTCGTTTTTAATTGTTTATTCATTAGTTAATTTAGTTTACAATCATTACCCCGTTTATTTATTTAAATAAAATACGAATCATCACAATCTAACCACACTCCTCGTGGGTTCGACCCTTACTTATCACTACTACTAGTTAGTGGAGAAAATCTGAGGAAAATAAATATTTAATTTGACGCTTACGACGAGCGGGTCAGTAAAAAAAGGCGTTTTGGAAAGTACAGACTTTCTAGAACTATGTCACTACAGAAGGCAAGGAAAGGCGTTATGGATAGGCAGAATTACCCTTATGGATTAGCAGTTTCTACACTAGTGTTAGTTGATATATTTCTCAAAACCAAAACATATTTAGTATTTAAAATATATATAGTTATAGCTAGCTCCTTTGATTTGCGGTCAGTAAATGTGTTGTTGGGTTTCTGGTGCATAAACAAAAAAATCTCGTACGCGGTGGGTTCCCGACCAAATTCTGCATGATTATAAAATATTTTACAATTAATTACTCATGATTTACAAACATAAATATAAATGTAATCACAAGCTAAATAGCATGACCAAGCACAGGTCGAGACCCACCTATGTTCTTTGATATCCTAGTACCAGGGTCGTCGGGCATGCTCATCCTATTATTTCTGGACATTTAGGACCTCTCCACTGCTTTTTCCCCCACTCAACTTACCACCTCTTTTGGACGGCCTCATCTACACACGGGGCCACACCACCTTAGCTTCCCACTTCCGCTTATACTCATTCAGGCGACTGGACCACTTATAACTCATAGAAGTAAAAAAAGGCAAACTTCACAAGTTCCCCAGAATATAGAGTCGTGTATACAACAAGAATATAGAAATGTGTATTGCAAATAAAAATATCATATATAATTACCAAGAACTGTGGTCACCGCATCTCACGATGCAACCAAGGGATATACTCCTATCTCCACCCATCAGAGTGTACACGAGCCTTGATAATCTCTCAAAGAACCATTGGTAACTTTTCAGATTTAGTTCGCACTCTAAAAGAAATTAATATGATAAACATATTAGGATTGAATATTATATTTAAAAATACTTAAATCCTGCCGGGTACATAGACCTCGATCATCTCTAGACTTGGTGGCAGACCCCTTATTATCTACCCAATTACACACACACACGAACACACACACACACACACACGTGTGTGTGTATTTACTTTCTAGTGTTTAATTTTTTATATTCTAAATTTATATCATATAATTTTCTATACAATAGTTATAATACACTTTTTAATAATAATAATATATAATTTTATATAATTATTTATAATTATCTTAACTAATATGTCTAATAAATATAGTATATAATAAATATTTTTAAAAACAAAAATACCAATTTTTATGTTTTTCTAAATTTTGATTTGCTATTGTCTATGCATATTATTATTTTAATCATATATATATATATATAATATAATTTTCAATAGATATTATATAATTGTAATACACTTAAATAATAATATATATTTACAATATAATTATTTATAAATATATTATATAATAATAGTTTTCAATAACAATACCAATTTTTTTATATTTTCTCTATTTTTTTTTTTGTTATCTTCTAGATTAATAATATATTATTATTGTATTTAAATACATATTTAAATAATATATTATTATTTTCAATATATATTAGTTATAATAAAGTTTTAATATAGTTATTTATAAATATAATATGTAATAAATATTTATTAAACAACAGTAACCTCCATTTCTACATCGGATTATGATAAGAACTCATCCAATGATCTCCTAATTCGAATTAGATAAGTAAGTGGTACTGATGCTTATATATAACGATTGGATTTTTTGTAAGGGTCCTATCCTATTCATGAATGTGATCTTCAGTAATGAAATTATCTTAGTATGTATTTCGAGGATCTGAAAATTTGAGTAGCACCTTCCTTTTGTTCTCTAAGTACACACACATATATATTTCAGTACACCAAAAACAAAGGAGAGATGAAAATTGAAATTTCAAAGTCTACAAAATACATACATACTACGATAATCAGATTAAAATCACATTTCAAAATTGTCTAAATAAGTGGACAATTCAGAATTTAGTATCAAACTCTCAGTTTGATAGTAAATTATAAAATGGTCGTGTAAGGTGTTTGAGTGTAGAAAGAAGAATATAATCGATCATCGAGAAGCAATGGATTACCAAAAGAATTTGTTAGTTTGTGAACCACAAAATTCAATAATTTTACATGGTACACAACATTCAAACTCACAATTCAATATATATATAGACAATAAAGAATTATAAATTGCCCATCTTTTCTCATTAGACAAGTTTCTCTTCCGTTTTATCTCTTCAGATGCTTCCAAGTTGTTTGTGCATTACATGACATCACTGTCACAAAAAATAAATAAAAACAAAGTAACTTATAAATACCATGAGACCAACCTATATACATCAAAAATTATAGTGCATGTTCATTTTTTAAATGGCTTCCAGCTATGACTCTATGAGTATACAAAAGAAGAAAAAAAAAAGAAGTTATACTATTACACTCCGTCTCCTCAAAACATACTTTTTCTGAAGTTTGATCACCTGTAGAAGTAAATATCAATATGATTCTAACAATGGGCAAAAAAAAACAAAAAAACTCATGCTAGGAATTTCAATAGAAAAACATAATCCTTTTCAAATTTTCAAAAACAAATATCAAAATAATACTTTTGTCTATCATAACTTTGCTAAAAATTATTCTTTTAAAAAAAACTACATATTTTATTTATTTTCTCCATCATGAGACTAAATAAAAACAAAGAAAAAGAATACCAGAATTTAGAGTCGAAACATCTTCATCTTCGTGTAGTTGGCTAACATCCAATTCTAGCAATGGAGACTCAAACTCCTGATTTGGGTTCATGTTCAAATCAAGTAACAAAGTTCCTTCCGTGGATGATGTGATTATCAGTGGAATTGTACCCCCTATCTCCTCATCGGGTTGCACGTTATGTGGAATTGAGCCAATCTCATTCAATGACAATTACCTTCTCGTCGTCGTCTGAAATTTCTGAATTAACATTAAAATCAAATAATAACTCTCGTTTACGATTTTGAGTGTTGGCAGCCATGGATGTGTTTATTTTACCTTCATGGTTTCACCTCTACCTCTATATTTAAGTAACCAAAGAACAATGAGTTTTTTCGCGTTTGGGTCCATGTGTTTTTGAATTTTTTTTTAAACACTGGCTCCAAAATTGAAATTTGAGAAAAAAAATTTCATGAATAGACGCGCGAGCAAGAGGAAGAATCGTTGCATATTTTGAGGGAGATGAAAAATTTTTGGACTTTGAAAGCACGAATATAAGAGCATCTCCAATGCAATAGTGCTAATTGATCATATGTGGCAAATGACATTGACATTTTATAAAAAAAAGTTCTCCAATGCATCAATGTTAATGTTATATATGTGATAATTTATTTTATTTATTTTTAGAAAAGATAAAGAGAGAGAAATAACATGATTGGATGATATCTTTAAAATTAATTGTAGACATTGTCAAAAGTAATGTCTAGAATTTAACATTGCTCTTGACAATGTCACACATTTAATGTACCACATAATTATTTTTATTTCATGTGTCAGTTTTTTGACTTTCAACATTATTGCACTGGAGATGCTCAAAGCAAGAGAGGAGAGAAAATTGTTGGAAACAATATTTTATCATATTTTAAATGGATTCTTCTAGGGGTATATTAGTCAATATATAGATTTCTTAATTCTGCTTATTTAACTCAGGACGTAATTTAAATGAGAACGGAGGGAGTAACAAATAGTGTTAGCATATCAAAACTACAGTCTATTTTCAGCTTTGTATGCAAACTTAACAACAATGTGGGAGACAGTGTCGGTCCTAGGCTTTCGGGGGCTTGGAGCAAAAACAAAAATGGGGGCCCTTGTGTTTACACAATATATACATATTAAAAATAACAAAAATCCTTTGAAAAATTATAATTTCATTGATTAACACATTAAATTAGTTATATAATAAAAAAATTAACATACTCACATTTCGATCTCCTAAAATGAAGTTATAATAAATATCGCTCAATATCAATATAATAAGATTGGCGACAAAAAAATAAAAATCTGCTAATGAATTAGCCATGGAAATCGATCTTCTTGCAATTTTTATTTTTTTTTTTTGCAAAATTCTCAACCAATCTTTCAAATTCAAGTTTCTCAAGAATAGAAAAGTGGGTGGAAACTAGGTAAAATATTTTAATTTGGGGATGTTAACGAGTCGCAATGTGATGGGCCTTTTTGGTGTAAAAATAATCAAATATAAAAAAAAGAAAAAGAAATTAAGTTATATAGCAAAACAAGTAATTAAACTCTGAATAGAAGAGTGAAAACACATCCACTGCACCATTCCATCAACTCACTAGTTTGTTCTTTATGCTAATATTTTTATATAAAATAGCCGCCACACACATATGCATATATACATATATAAAAATTTGGGGACCTTTGCCGGCGAGGGGCCCTGTGTGACAACACCACCTTGACCGCCTCCAGGCCACCACACACATATCTACAGCTTCCTTTTGAAATGATTGCTCTGGTAGAGGCTCGATAAACTCAACATTTGATCTCGCCTTGAATTGAATTAGTTCATACCAATTGAATCTACGCTTATGATTGAAATCGACAAGCTTATAATGTGGATGGACTTTTGTGCCTTTAGGAGTTGGATCAAGCCATTCGCACTTGAACAGTAGTGTGTTTTTCTCCATTCGACCGGTGTATTCGAGCTGCATAATTTCTATGAGACGACCGAAATAATCATACTCATTTTTCCCATAGTTTGACCCTTTAATGCATACTCCAATGCTCAATGTTGCTTTGTTAGATCCGTGCTCGATTGTGTGAAATCTATAACCATTTATCGTACATCTGGTATACATTTTAACACATTTTGATGGACCCTCAGCTAGGCTCCTAATGTTCACGTCAATCACATTGTTCGAACGATCTCTAGACTATGACGTGGAAAAATTATTTTTAATTTAGGATATATATTAGATAAATACATACGGTAATTAAATTATATGCATCTTGGTATCAAACATCTTACGTAATGTTTGAACCAATTGGAAAATTCATTTTCCAATTACTCGTTGAGCCTATCATTAGTAATGTTTGGCCGGAGACGTTGTATGCTCTTCGTGTAATTACTACATCATTCGTTAGACAATTGAGTAAAAAAACATTAGTACATATATATACATTTACAATATAAATGGAAATATTATTCGTACCTAACATATTCTTGGACCTCGTCACAATTTAGCAACACGTATATCCTTGCAGCGTTGTATTCTAGTTTGGGTAGGAATCTTTTTTCCCTTTGTACAAAACATCTCCCCATATATCTTAAACACCGAGGGAATTTCATCAGCGTCATCCACACCATTCTGAACATCATCATTTCTAGGCAAATCTTTTCTTTTAGTTGAAACGTGGTCTTCAAAATAGTACGAACTAAAAGTTGATGCCTCTTCGTCCAGATATACATTTGCTATCGACCTTTCAACACTAGCTTTATTTTTCACATTGTTCTTTAGTTTGCGAAGATATCTCTCGAAAGGGTACATCTATCTATACTGCACTAGGCTAGCAATCCTCGCTTCATACGCAAGATGAACCGGCAGATGCTCCATTGAGTTAAAAAACATGGAGGAAAGATCAGTTCTAGTTGACACAATATTAACGGAATATCACATTGTAGACGACTCATATCTTTGGTGCGAATGACTGTTGACGTAAGATCCTTGGAAAAAAGGCTCAAATCGGTTAGAGCGTTCCACACATTTGAAGGAAGCAATTCACGAAAGGCTATTGGTATCAACCTTTACATGAATACATGACAATCATGACTTCCCATCCCGATCAAATGTGATTCATTCTTATCTACGCAACACCCTAAATTTGATGCATACCCATCTGGAGGAAATCGAAGGATTTGACCCAATCTCACAATGCAGCTTTCAACGGCTTATTAAGTGTGTAACACGCTTTAGGACACTTTTCTGATACGTCTTGCGCTAACTCCAAACGATTACAATACTCATTTAAATCTTCCCTTGATTTAGACGTGTTCTTGGTCTTCCCTTTGACATTCATCACCGTGTTGAAAACATTGTCAAACACATTTTTCTCGATGTGCATAACATCTAAATTTTGGCGGATTAGATTTATCCTCGAATATGGAAAATCTCAAAAGGTGCTTCGTTTTCTCCAACAAGATGTTCTGGATATTTGCGCATTAAAGAATGTTGCATCTAGTTCAGTGACTTTGAGAAGCCCCAATCTTTCTATCTCTACCAAAACTTCTGTCCCTGAGCGAACTTGCAGCGGTGGAGTCTCAACAGATCTTCCTTTTCAAAAGCGTCGTTTATCCTTTTGAAAATGATGACTGCATTCAAGAAATTTTTGGTGATTATCGAACAATGATTGCTTCCCAATGCACTTAAGAGTGAAGGCGTCTGACCGTTCCATACAGTAAGGACAAGTTGTTCGATCGGTCGTACTCCATCCGAACAACATATAATACGCAGGGAAATTATTAATTGTCCACATAAGGGTTACTCGAAATTGAATTTTTTTAGATATATCGTACGAGGGAGCCCCAAACATCTACAACTTATTTAATTTGGAGATTAGAGGTTGCAGAAACACGTCGAGTATGTCTTTTGGATTCTTTGGCCCTGGTACAAAAATGCTAAGGAACATGAACTGCTCTTTCATGAACATCCACAGAGGAAAGTTGGAGGTGTAACTATGACGGGACACGGTAAATAATGTGCGCCAATACTTCCAAATGATTGAAAACCACCTGTACAAAGACCCAATCTCATATTTTGGGTTTCTGCCGCAAAACCTGGATGAGTCTGGTTGGAATATTTCCAAGCTTCTGAGTCGGATGTATGGCGCATAACATTATCTTCAACCATGTGTTCATCATGCCACCTCATATCTTTCGCTGTAGCATTAGATGCGTACAACCTCTGTAGACAAGGAGTTAATGGAAAATAGTACATCTTCTTGTACGCGACGCGAGCCTTTTGTTGTTTTGTTTTGCCTTGACAAACGGGTTTAAACTAAGGTTCATTGCAAAATTTGTAGATTGTCAAATCATAATCGTCTCTCCAGTAGATCATACAATTATTCTTGCAACAATCTATCTTCTTCACCGGTAAGCCCATACCCCATAACAACTTCTTACTGTTGTAAAGTTACCAGGTACGAAATTTTCTTTCGGAACAATCTCCCCGATTAACTCACTCAATTGATCATAATATTTCTAAAACATGTGGTTCTCTGACTTCAAATTCATGAGACGGGAACTAATGACAACTGAGTATGTCCCTCGCACCCCGAATACAGTGTCTGATTTCCAGTTTTTAACATGTCGTAAAATTTTTGAGCCTCAAGGTTCGGTGACTCTTCCGTATCGACAATAGGCACTACTACAAAAATAGCTTTCTAAGGCTGTTAATTAAAGGCGATTCACTGAAAACCGCCTTAAAAATACTTTTAACGGCGGTTGTGCATTATTATTATTATTTGTTTATTTTAATTTAAAAAAA
>BMAC01000263.1:1094331-1105250 GCA_014905375.1 Phtheirospermum japonicum | reverse complement strand
GCTAAAACCGCCGTTAAAAAGGTCATTTTACGGCGGTTTTCACAAAACCGACGTAAAACTGGAGGACAGCTAAATTTAACGGCGGTTTACAAAAAAACTGCCGTAAAATATCGAACATTCTACGGTGGTTTTTTTGTAAACCGACGTTAAATTAAGCTGGCCTCTAGTTTTTACGTCAGTTTTGTGAAAACTGCCGTAAAATGTTTAAGTTTTTTACGGCGGTTCTAAAATAACCGCCGTAGAATGTATATATAAATTAAAAATACGAAAATAAAAAAAATCCAATGCCACGTCACCGATCCTCATGCTCATTGATCTATTGATCTCCACCGCCCATTCAAAACTTATTTACTGATCTTCACCGTCCATTCTAAACAAATGGATTGATCCCCTTCCTTTCTTTTCCTCTCCGTCATTTTTTTCGCCCCAGAAACCCCTTATCGACGAGTATTAATATAATAATCTAAAGATTCTAAAAAAACAAATTATCAGGTAGTTCTGATACTGGAGTACTAATACCAGTACAATTAGCAACACTGAACATACTGGCATCATGCTTCAAAGAGGGCCCAAAGTCTACTAATATTGAGCAGGCCTTGATAAAGGTATAACAACACTTGGTGCACAAACTATTTGCATGCGAAAAGGATAAGCAACTATTATCKTTTTCATTTCACAGGATCCYGTCTTTTCGGGKTTTATGGAGGATTATCTCAATCAAGGCACAGAACTGCTCACYGAACATGATGCTATATTCAGGTTTTTGTCTTTTCTGAAATTGCCTTATGTACACGCGAGCGTGGTTTTGAAAATGAGAAACCCACCCTCATTGTTTAGAATGTTTCGACACACATCAAGTGGGGATTTTCTTTCGATKTTTGCAYGAGGAATGATATGCTTGTGCAGAAGGGTTTGAAGCCACAAGGGTTTCTCAAAACCGGGACCACTATTGTCGGATTWGTTTATGAGGTACATTTGAAGTGTGTATTTRTGAGTTTATGTTTGAATGTTTTGACTGATTTGCTTGGGTAGAGCGGTTTGCATTTCGCGAGGGTTTCTTTTTGTTTTTCTTATTGTGTTGTGGTTGTACATTTTTTTTCTTCTTATTTTCCTTTTTGTCGTATAGATTTTCTCTTTTTGGGGCAGAATCAGAAGTTTTTGGGTGGGCAATTTTTTCTTTTTTTTTGTTTTTATTTTTTTAAGGTTATAGAGTTGCTTGTTTTTTATATACTCTGTTTTGCACACCTTGCGGTGGAATTATGCTTTCTGCATTCTGAATTAGTTTTTTTTTATTCTTAGATTTGGGGTTTTGATAATGAATAAATAAATAAATAAATAAATATTGTTTCTTGCTGTTGGATTTCCTGCGAATATGTACAGTGTCTGTACGCCTATGCCTATTTTTATGTTGATTCTGGTTCATCCTTCAACTMGGTATTCTAARCGATAGATCTTAAGTCTTTAATTTGAACTTCAGTGACCGGTGATTATATTCCACAGTAATTGATTTGTAATGATGTGTGATGCGTACATTAGATTCTGTTGGGAAGGCAATTTCACATTCTTCTGTTTACTAAATGATTTTCTACGTGAGTGATTATTCTAGTTTATTATACAGTGGATTAGCTTGCATAAGATTTTGTCTATAGGTTTAAGTGCTTGTAGAGATTAGATCTTGAATGATTGCATTTCTTTTAGGTCTTGCGGCTTAATTGTATTTACGGTTATTAGGGTACTGATTCTTTCCTGCTGAAGTTGCAGCTTCTGTCCGCACTATTAGGGTACTGGTGTGTATGTGAGTGTCAATTCCAGATTTTGGAACTACTCTGTTTGTCATTTGTGACACCCTCAGATTGAAATTGTATTGTATTTGCAACAGGTGAATAGCAGTTTAACAGCTAAAAGAGTGCCATCTTTACCTTCTTTTTTTATGGGCGAATATAATTATGTACAAGACTAATGGGCATTATGGAGAGTTTTATTAATATAGTTGGCAACAGTAGTGCAATCATGTAGAAGGTTACATAATAGTGCAACAGTAGTTGGCAACAGTAGTTTTATTAATAATTATGTACAAGACTAATGTGTCATTATGCTTATGTTTGTGAGATTACATATTAATGTAGTTATTTTACTTAACCTGAAGTTATATACCTGCGTCGTAATATGAAAATGTGTATTATTATTATTATTATTATTATTATTATTATTATTATTYTTATTATTYTTATTATTATTATTCTGAAATGTAGCTTGTGAAATCTGTACTTTACATTAACTAAGAGGATGTGTTTCAATTTTGTAACTCACTTCATGATGTGTCTTAATTAACTTGTCCTTGACAATATCTATGTGCATTAGGATGGTGTCATCCTTGGAGCAGACACACGGGCCACTGAAGGCCCGATTGTTGCTGATAAGAACTGTGAGAAGATCCATTATATGGCTRCTAATATTTACTGTTGTGGAGCAGGGACTGCTGCTGATACAGAAGCTGTTACAGGTATTATCAACTTAATTATCTCTCATGTTTTATTGATTACTATTATATTTTCTTCTCTGCTCGTGATTTTTTTTACCAAGTGGGGAACGATGAGTATGTGCGATGCCGAACGACGACTCCTGGCTAACGCATTGCTTGACGTTTCCAACGAGTATTATAGTCTTGGTGCTGACGGTGTAGTAATATGCCCATTCAAAATTGTAAAGACTTAAAATGATAAGAATATTAAGTGTGTTCGCGTCTTGTATTGATTGTTTGCCTCTGGTGTAAAACCGCAAGGATGATTTTTTGTTATTTTTAAAGTTAAGTTTATTTTTTTTATCCTTTTATTTTCGTGCACCTGCTTTCATTTCTTTTTTTTTTTAATTTTTTTACTACTTGTAGAAGGTATTATTCAATATCCGTTCTAGAAAATAGACTTCTGAAAACAGACTTTCTAGAAGGTATGTTTTAATAACCACCGAAGAATCCACCGCCGTTGTTTTCAAAGGCAGTTCGTAAACCGCCGTAAAAAGTATCCCTTTCTACGGCGGTTCAAGAAAAACCGCCGTAAGAAGCCTCACTTTTTAAGGCGATTTTTAAAAACCACCGTAAAAAGCCTCACTTTTTAAGGCAGTTTTTAAAAAACTGCCGTAAATATATACGGCGGTGGATACAAAGGCGGTTCAAAAACTGCCTTAAAAACCGAAAAAAAACCGCCTTAAATTCCTGTTTCTGTAGTAGTGAGGTCAAATTCGGGACCAGCTGCATCTTGAACCATATTAATGTACTTGTTTGATGATTCTTCAGAAGGGATGTAAGAGGGTCCTCCAGCATTAAAATAATGATGGCGGCCAGAGGTGGCGGGCCGGCTTTCTTTGTGGTAAATCCATCTATTGTAATTTGGCTCGAACCCGTGTCTAATCAAGTGGTATTTAATCTCATCGATGTCGAGAAACTTATTATTTCTACATCTACTATGATTACAAGGACACTTCAGCCTCTCTCCGTCCTTATGAACGAAATGTGATTGAGCAAATTCAATAAAGCTCTCGACTCCATCTATGAATTGTGAGGATAAAAAGCCGTTGATTCGTTTGTACATCCAACTACGATCGAAACTCATCCTAAAATTTCGGTAGCATCTCCCTTTAGTTCTCTAAGTACCCATATATTGCAGTGCACCCCAGAACAAAAGAGAGCTACTAAACAAAAAAATTTATAATCATAGATAAGATAAGCCATATTACAATCATGCTCTCAAACTGTCCAAATAAGTGGACAGTTCGAGATTTTGTATCGAATTCTCTATTCGATACTAAATCTCAAACTAGTCTAAGGTATACTGTTTGAGTGTAGATAGAAAGATTATATTGTGGATCAATAAATCACGGTCAGTGCTGTAAACCACGTCATCAAAGACGTATATATAAACAAAAAATTACAACATGTTAAAAGTATCTAGAAAATAACATAAATGTTAAACACAACAACCACGTACCGATCACCACGATATTTCAAAACCACCATCACCAAAAACTTAAAACATTTTAAAACCACCATCATTTTTTAAAATAATTTTGAAAACCATTATTGGAGGGACGAAACCTCCCTGTCGGCGTCGTACACACGTCATCGCTGACGTCTTCCCAAACCAATCACAGCATCATTCAATCACAATTAAACCGTAACAACAATCTATAACATTATATCAACACAACCGATCACCAAGACATTTAAAAACCACCATAGCATGCACTTTGAAAAACAAACCCTAATTACAAAATCGTACCCTATTATATTATTATTTATAAATTGAACCCAAATTGTATAATTATTTATAAATAGAACCCCAATTGTATAATTATTTCTAACTTGAATTCTAATTATGTAATTATTTATAAATTGAACCGTAATTATATAATTATTTCTAAATTGAACCCTAATTGTATATTTATCTATAAATTAAACCCTAATTATATAATTATCCCTAAATTGAACCTTAATTGTATAATTATTCTAAATTGAACCCTAATTGTATAATTATCCCTAAATTGAACACTACTTATATAATATTCCCTAAAGTGAACCCTAATTGTATAATTATCCTTAAATTGAACCCAGATTATATAAATTCCTAAATTTAACCCTAAATTCAACCCTAATTATAAACTAAACCCTAAAACTAATCATAAAATTATATAAATTAAAAAATAAAAAAGGGGATGCGGGGTTACCTTGGTTGGCGGTGGTGGCGGCGAGCGGCGAGCGGCGGTAGTGGCGAACAGTGAGCGGTGGCAAGAGCAACGGAGGGAGGCGGCATATGGCAGATCTGTATTTTTCTATTGTTTGCTTCGGTTCAGAGTGAGCAGCGGGGGCTGTCCCGTTGCTGTTTTAATTAACTGGACAAAGGGCAATAATGCTCTCGAAAAAGCCTTATATAATACCGAAGGTAATTTCTTCCCCTCGTAAAATTTTCGAGGGCAAATTATTCCCCTCGATTTTTCAGAGGGGAAAATCTTCTCCTCGGTTTTTTTTAAATTAAATAAAAAGTCCAAAAAAATAGAAAACCCATATTTACCGATCAACACTCGATCCTCCTAGTTCCATACCCTTTAGTAACTTCTTACTGTTGTAGAATTTATCGGGTACGGAATTATCTTTCAGTACAATCTCCCTGATTAATTCACTCAATTGATCATAATAATTCTGAGACATGTGATATTCTGACTTTAAATTCATGAGATGGGGAATAATGACAATTGAGCATGTCCCTCGCACCCCGGATAAAATGGTTGATTTCTAGCTTTCAACATGTCGTAAAATTTTTGAGCTTCAAGGTTCGGTGACTCTTACATATCGGCAACAGGTCAAAATCCTGGACGGGACTAACTGCATCTTGAACCATATTAATGTACGTGTTTGATGATTCTTCAGAATGGATGTAAGAGGGTCCTCTAGCATTAAAATCGTGATCGCGTCCAGAGGTGGCGGGCCAGCTTCCTCCATGGTAAATCCATATATAGTAATTTGGTTCGAACCCGTGTCTAACCAAGTGGTACTTAATCTTAACGATGCCGAGAAACCTATTATTCATACATCTATTATGATTACAAGAACACTTCAGCATCTCTCCGTACTTATGAGCGGAATGTGCTTGAGCATATTAAATAAAGCTCCCGAATCCATCTATGAATTGTGAGGATAAAAAGCCGTTGTTGATTCATTCATACATCCAACTACGATCGGAATACATTTTAATATTATACGATTGATATATTAATTTACTTAAAATTGGGCAACATGAGGGTGGCTTGAAAATGATTGAATTTTTGGTAAGGGCCCTATCCCATTCAAAAATGTGATTTTTCAGTAATACATCGTCTTAGTATATGAATTTTTGTTGACTAAAATTTTATGCAGAATCTCCCTTTAGTTCTCTAAGTGCACATATATTGCAGTGCACCCGAGAAATAAAGAGAGCTACTTAACAATGATTAGAGTAAATTTGTCCTTATTTTTATTAGCTTTTTAGTTCGTTTTTCTATTTGTTTTTGGTATAAGTTGGACGATTTAAGCTTAATCTCGTATTTTTATAATTCCATCTTATTTTACCGCATTTTGATCGTAATTGATGCAAGTAGGTGATATTTGGTTGTTTTTCACCTTACAGCTAAGTAACCGGAAGAGTTTAACGCGTAATAGACGAAGTTCGATGTTCAAGAAGTGAAGAACAAGCTTTCCGGTGAAATGAGTAGCAAAAGATCGAGAATTGGAGACAGACGCGAAGTCGCGTCGACTGACACGACCATCGATGCCCCGTCGACGCGAGCCATGATCCGCGTCAGTAGACGCACTGTCGACGCACTTTTGACGCACCACTGTCGACGCTACTTGCTGAAGCGTCGATGTCGACGCACCCCGTCGACGCACCCCGTCAACGCACCTGCCCAGCCGACGCGCACACCTGCCGACCAAGTCTGACGAGTCCCGTTGAGCACCAATGCACGTCAGTCGACGCTACATCGATGCACCGTCGACGCGACGGCCCAGAATTCGGATTTTAGGGTTTCTTATGCGCCAAGTTATGCAAAATCTATATAAACCCTCATTATTTCGGATTTTGGGAGAAGACACGACCCCCTAAGGTATTTTAGCTTACAATAACAATAATCCCACATCTCATAACGAGATTTGAAGACGGAGATCAAGCATCAAAGAACAACGCGTCCAAAACATCGAGTTCGCGTTTGGGATTCAATCTTCGCCCAAGATCGACGTGCAACTCCAGAATAGCTGGAGCTTCTCATCACTTTTAGTAGTTACAATAAGTTTTCTAAACTCTTAGTTAATTTAGTAGTTAATTTCTAGTTTAATTGTTAGTTTAATTCTTAGTTAATCTTTTAGTTAATTCTAGTTTAATTAGTTTAATCATTTTATGCTTGGATATTGGATATTGGTTAATTTAGTTTTTTATGCGAGTTGATTTATGCTTAGTTATTCGTTAATCTTAGATTCTTATGATTCATTTCTTAGTGGTAATTTCTTATGCTTATGATCTTAGCTTTGTTAATTAGGTTTGATTTATGGTTGCGTATTATTGATAGTTTAAATTATTGCTCGTAGTTGGTAATCTAGTTAGAATAATTAGTTTAATTAGTTTTAGTTTAATTATTGCTTTAGTTTATAATAATCAACTCAATCTCTTTTAAAACCCCAATTGTACATGAAATTTTACTTTAATTCGTAAATTGAGAAAAACATCTGAAGGACCGAACAGTTGTTTCCTCGAGAGATACGACTCGAGTCAAACTCATCACCCTACAGTTACCTCGTACTCTTGCGAGCAAACTTAAGTGTTTTAAATTAATTTATTAAAAATGGGGTGCACAAAAGTTTGAGTCAAAAATTTGGCGCCGTTGCCGGGGAAGCAACGAGTAGAAATTAAAGATGTTTTTCGTTTTATTTTCTTTTTGATTTATTAGTTTATTTTTATTTTTATTTTTACTTGGTCTTTGCCATTTGGTACGTTGATGTATTGTTGAGTTTATGCAAGGAAGGCGATCACTTCAACGCGACCTTGTACCATTCATTGACAACATCCATCGTTCAAATCCACCGAGACAAAGACCCATTTTTATTCCCGAGGATGATTCCTCAACAACAACTAATTTCGCTTGTGATCAAGTTTCCGACATTATGTTAGAAGCAAATCCAATTCGAAATGGAGATTCACCACCGAGATCACCACCACGCCCCATTATTGCGAGACAAGATGCGGGGAGAAACGAAGGAGTCGACCAGCAGCAAAACGTGATCGGTCACCAACCCAACATGGCGAATGTGAGGCACAACGAAGAGATGAACAACAATGCTATTCGCCAACACAACATCGAGAACGTGGCAATTAGGAACGAAGATTTTCTGCAGCATAACGCGTATGCTAACAATCAAGGGCACGTGAATGATTGGTTGGAGAATCAAGATCATGGTTACGAGGAAAATAATTTCGGAAGGAGATACGAGCGCGAGCACCATTACGCGCATGACGACCACTATGAGAGAGCTAATGACCGAGTTAGGGAACCAAGGGGAGATCGAGCGCCTCTACAACGAGATTTGGCAGGTCCGAAGGTTGTGCTTTATGGTTCTGCTATTGTACTTGGCCCGACTGCAAGGGAAGTAGAGATTAAACTGCATCAAATTAATTTACTTCCAACTTTTCACGAAAATGCCCACGAAGACCCTTTAGCGTTTTTGAACTACTTTATCGATGAAGTAGGCACATTTGTAGGTCATGGTCTAAACCGGGAGGAGATGCAAATGATTTGTTTCCCTTATATCATGAAAGACAAGGCAAAGACATGGTTACTGTCCTTAGAACCAAGGTCATTAACTGATAGGGAGATGATAAGCGAGAAGTTCCTAAATCAATACTATTCGGCATAAACAACGGGGCAAATTTGGAGGCAGATTGCTAACTTTGAACAAGTGGAGGGAGAATTATTTCATGAAACATGGGAGCGTTACAAATCACTCTTACAAGCATGCCCCCATCATAGCTATTCCCCCGAGATAATTAATCAGTTTTTCTTTGATGGCTTATCGCCCATGGGGAAGAGCCATGTTGAAATAGTAGCAGGAGGAGATCTTGTTGATTTAACGGCTCGCGAGGCAAAATGAGTATTGGAGAAACTGAGTGAAAAATCTAGAGAAACCAACTCTCGGCCTCGTAAATTGAGAGTTAATGAGATTTCCATCCCTGATCCTGAATTAGATGATGGCAAATTAGTTAAAGCAAAGTGCAAAGAGATATTTGAGGAGAAATTGGCAACTTGGAAGGCCGAGCGGGCAAGCAAGGCCTCTTCGAAGAAGACTAATGCGATGTGTCACCAATTCGGATCCCCCGAACATTTAGCCGATATGTGCCCGTTCAACAACGAACAACAAGGGGACGTCAACGCCATCCAGCACTATTCGAATCAACAACATTCGGGGCAGAGACCACCACACATGCAAACACCTGCTACAGTTCAGTCGACTGATCAACTTTTAGTCTGGCAACAAAACCAAGTTGCCGAAACTATTCGGAACCGAGACGGCCTCACACATGTTCAAGAGGAAATGAAGGGAGTTCGAGACGATATGAAAGAATTAAGAACGATGATGGCTGAAATGGCCAAAAGCACTCTTGAAAATTCGTCAGGACTAAGAAGATTGGAGTTAATGGTAGGACAATTGGCAACTGACATGGCATCATTGAAGAAGGAGAAAAATACTCTTCCAAGCCAAACGGAACAAGCCTCAGCTATTCATGTGCTGAGAAGCGGAAAAGTAGTGGATAACGACATCGAGCTAGAAAAGGAGGAAGACAAAAGGGAGGCAGAAACCCAACCACAAGCAAATGCAACCAATTCGGCCGATCTAATGCATAAATCTTCAAATCCAAATATTTCGAGGCCGACAGCAGCTGAAGACCCCATCGATTCTTTAAATTCTCCGCCCAAGAAGTTGACTGTTTATGATCATGTTCCCTTCCCAAGTCGCCTATGTCCAGCAAAGGAAAATAAAAGATTCATGGAGCTATATAATTTATTGAAAAATGTCAATATTAACCTCCCCCTGATAGAGGTGATAAAGACAATACCAGCATTTGTGATGTTTTTAAAGGAGCTCGCATCAAGGGAAAGGCGTTTGGCTACAAATCAGCCTGTGGCTTTGATAAGAGACGTTGGTGATATAATTAAGAAACCATGCCACCCAAAGAGAAGGATCCCGAGAGTTTTTGCATAACTATTTCTCTCGGAAATGTACAAACGGCAAGAGGAATGCTCGATCTTGGCGCTACCATAAATTTGATGCCCCATTCGATTTACAAGGAATTTGGCCTAGGACCGCTGAAGCCGACCACGATGAAATTACAATTGGCGGATAGGACGATAAGGCTACCCTTGGGGATTGTGGAGGATGTCTTAGTACAAGTAGACAAGCTAGTAGTGCCGGTCGACTTTGTCATTATAGATGTTGGTGATGTACAAAGCGAGAATCGAGAACACACCATTTTGTTAGGACGTCCATTTATGTCTACAACGCGCACGGTGATCGATGTAAACGAGGGGAGGGTGACTATGTCCGTATTGGGCGAAACGGTGACGTTTTCACTTCAAGATTTTCACAGGAGTCCTGCATCGTTTGTTAAGAATTATTGTTCTACTGTTGATTTAGTGGATTCTTGCGCGAATAAGCTTTTGAGCATCGGCACGATTGAAGAGTTTGATAATGTAGAGGCATTTGATGATGGATTGCCCATGCGGTTTGACGTGCCTCAAATGAGTCAAAAGTGGAGTTGAGACAACAACGAGATCGTTCGAAGTTTGAGCCAAGAGAAGAGATGAGGCCACCACATATTCATTCAAGAAGTGTTTCCCTCGACCCCTACAAGAATTTTAAACATACAAAGAAAAAGGGAGACGCTAATAGCAAGGATTGGACAGTGAAGAAGAAGAATTCGAATGAAGTTTTTAACGAGAAGTTCAAGGTTGGTCAACTAGTGCTGTATAATTCCGATCGTAAGTTTGATCCAACCAGTTTTGAAGTTGCATGGAGTTGACCGTTTTTAATGAAGGAGATGGATGAGTATGGTGTAGCAACACTGTGCGATGAGAGTGAGAAATCATGTTTCCAAGTCCACAAGCATCGACTTAAGCCTTATTACGAGAAATGTATGAAGAGTCGAGATAGGAGCAAGAAGGAGTTCGTGGACCCACCCCGAGCTAGAAATTGATTGAACAATTGCGTCGAGCATATGACGTTAAATGTTGCTCTTCTTGGGAGGCAACCCAAGCGTTGGTTAGTTTTTGTTTTATTTTCTTTTATTTTATTTTTGTCTTTTTATATTGTGTCAATTGCCGTGGTACATTTATGTGTGTGTTGATGT
>BMAC01000263.1:1073620-1093921 GCA_014905375.1 Phtheirospermum japonicum | reverse complement strand
AACGCATTGCTTGACGTTTCCAACGAGTATTATAGTCTTGGTGCTGACGGTGTAGTAATATGCCCATTCAAAATTGTAAAGACTTAAAATGATAAGAATATTAAGTGTGTTCGCGTCTTGTATTGATTGTTTGCCTCTGGTGTAAAATTGCAAGGATGATTTTTTGTTATTTTTAAAGTTAAGTTTATTTTTTTTATCCTTTTATTTTCGTGCACCTGCTTTCATTTCTTTTTTTTTTTAATTTTTTTACTACTTGTAGAAGGTATTATTCAATATCCGTTCTAGAAAATAGACTTCTGAAAACAGACTTTCTAGAAGGTATGTTTTAATAACCACCGAAGAATCCACCGCCGTTGTTTTCAAAGGCAGTTCGTAAACCGCCGTAAAAAGTATCCCTTTCTACGGCGGTTCAAGAAAAACCGCCGTAAGAAGCCTCACTTTTTAAGGCGATTTTTAAAAACCACCGTAAAAAGCCTCACTTTTTAAGGCAGTTTTTAAAAAACTGCCGTAAATATATACGGCGGTGGATACAAAGGCGGTTCAAAAACTGCCTTAAAAACCGAAAAAAAACCGCCTTAAATTCCTGTTTCTGTAGTAGTGAGGTCAAATTCGGGACCAGCTGCATCTTGAACCATATTAATGTACTTGTTTGATGATTCTTCAGAAGGGATGTAAGAGGGTCCTCCAGCATTAAAATAATGATGGCGGCCAGAGGTGGCGGGCCGGCTTTCTTTGTGGTAAATCCATCTATTGTAATTTGGCTCGAACCCGTGTCTAATCAAGTGGTATTTAATCTCATCGATGTCGAGAAACTTATTATTTCTACATCTACTATGATTACAAGGACACTTCAGCCTCTCTCCGTCCTTATGAACGAAATGTGATTGAGCAAATTCAATAAAGCTCTCGACTCCATCTATGAATTGTGAGGATAAAAAGCCGTTGATTCGTTTGTACATCCAACTACGATCGAAACTCATCCTAAAATTTCGGTAGCATCTCCCTTTAGTTCTCTAAGTACCCATATATTGCAGTGCACCCCAGAACAAAAGAGAGCTACTAAACAAAAAAATTTATAATCATAGATAAGATAAGCCATATTACAATCATGCTCTCAAACTGTCCAAATAAGTGGACAGTTCGAGATTTTGTATCGAATTCTCTATTCGATACTAAATCTCAAACTAGTCTAAGGTATACTGTTTGAGTGTAGATAGAAAGATTATATTGTGGATCAATAAATCACGGTCAGTGCTGTAAACCACGTCATCAAAGACGTATATATAAACAAAAAATTACAACATGTTAAAAGTATCTAGAAAATAACATAAATGTTAAACACAACAACCACGTACCGATCACCACGATATTTCAAAACCACCATCACCAAAAACTTAAAACATTTTAAAACCACCATCATTTTTTAAAATAATTTTGAAAACCATTATTGGAGGGACGAAACCTCCCTGTCGGCGTCGTACACACGTCATCGCTGACGTCTTCCCAAACCAATCACAGCATCATTCAATCACAATTAAACCGTAACAACAATCTATAACATTATATCAACACAACCGATCACCAAGACATTTAAAAACCACCATAGCATGCACTTTGAAAAACAAACCCTAATTACAAAATCGTACCCTATTATATTATTATTTATAAATTGAACCCAAATTGTATAATTATTTATAAATAGAACCCCAATTGTATAATTATTTCTAACTTGAATTCTAATTATGTAATTATTTATAAATTGAACCGTAATTATATAATTATTTCTAAATTGAACCCTAATTGTATATTTATCTATAAATTAAACCCTAATTATATAATTATCCCTAAATTGAACCTTAATTGTATAATTATTCTAAATTGAACCCTAATTGTATAATTATCCCTAAATTGAACACTACTTATATAATATTCCCTAAAGTGAACCCTAATTGTATAATTATCCTTAAATTGAACCCAGATTATATAAATTCCTAAATTTAACCCTAAATTCAACCCTAATTATAAACTAAACCCTAAAACTAATCATAAAATTATATAAATTAAAAAATAAAAAAGGGGATGCGGGGTTACCTTGGTTGGCGGTGGTGGCGGCGAGCGGCGAGCGGCGGTAGTGGCGAACAGTGAGCGGTGGCAAGAGCAACGGAGGGAGGCGGCATATGGCAGATCTGTATTTTTCTATTGTTTGCTTCGGTTCAGAGTGAGCAGCGGGGGCTGTCCCGTTGCTGTTTTAATTAACTGGACAAAGGGCAATAATGCTCTCGAAAAAGCCTTATATAATACCGAAGGTAATTTCTTCCCCTCGTAAAATTTTCGAGGGCAAATTATTCCCCTCGATTTTTCAGAGGGGAAAATCTTCTCCTCGGTTTTTTTTAAATTAAATAAAAAGTCCAAAAAAATAGAAAACCCATATTTACCGATCAACACTCGATCCTCCTAGTTCCATACCCTTTAGTAACTTCTTACTGTTGTAGAATTTATCGGGTACGGAATTATCTTTCAGTACAATCTCCCTGATTAATTCACTCAATTGATCATAATAATTCTGAGACATGTGATATTCTGACTTTAAATTCATGAGATGGGGAATAATGACAATTGAGCATGTCCCTCGCACCCCGGATAAAATGGTTGATTTCTAGCTTTCAACATGTCGTAAAATTTTTGAGCTTCAAGGTTCGGTGACTCTTACATATCGGCAACAGGTCAAAATCCTGGACGGGACTAACTGCATCTTGAACCATATTAATGTACGTGTTTGATGATTCTTCAGAATGGATGTAAGAGGGTCCTCTAGCATTAAAATCGTGATCGCGTCCAGAGGTGGCGGGCCAGCTTCCTCCATGGTAAATCCATATATAGTAATTTGGTTCGAACCCGTGTCTAACCAAGTGGTACTTAATCTTAACGATGCCGAGAAACCTATTATTCATACATCTATTATGATTACAAGAACACTTCAGCATCTCTCCGTACTTATGAGCGGAATGTGCTTGAGCATATTAAATAAAGCTCCCGAATCCATCTATGAATTGTGAGGATAAAAAGCCGTTGTTGATTCATTCATACATCCAACTACGATCGGAATACATTTTAATATTATACGATTGATATATTAATTTACTTAAAATTGGGCAACATGAGGGTGGCTTGAAAATGATTGAATTTTTGGTAAGGGCCCTATCCCATTCAAAAATGTGATTTTTCAGTAATACATCGTCTTAGTATATGAATTTTTGTTGACTAAAATTTTATGCAGAATCTCCCTTTAGTTCTCTAAGTGCACATATATTGCAGTGCACCCGAGAAATAAAGAGAGCTACTTAACAATGATTAGAGTAAATTTGTCCTTATTTTTATTAGCTTTTTAGTTCGTTTTTCTATTTGTTTTTGGTATAAGTTGGACGATTTAAGCTTAATCTCGTATTTTTATAATTCCATCTTATTTTACCGCATTTTGATCGTAATTGATGCAAGTAGGTGATATTTGGTTGTTTTTCACCTTACAGCTAAGTAACCGGAAGAGTTTAACGCGTAATAGACGAAGTTCGATGTTCAAGAAGTGAAGAACAAGCTTTCCGGTGAAATGAGTAGCAAAAGATCGAGAATTGGAGACAGACGCGAAGTCGCGTCGACTGACACGACCATCGATGCCCCGTCGACGCGAGCCATGATCCGCGTCAGTAGACGCACTGTCGACGCACTTTTGACGCACCACTGTCGACGCTACTTGCTGAAGCGTCGATGTCGACGCACCCCGTCGACGCACCCCGTCAACGCACCTGCCCAGCCGACGCGCACACCTGCCGACCAAGTCTGACGAGTCCCGTTGAGCACCAATGCACGTCAGTCGACGCTACATCGATGCACCGTCGACGCGACGGCCCAGAATTCGGATTTTAGGGTTTCTTATGCGCCAAGTTATGCAAAATCTATATAAACCCTCATTATTTCGGATTTTGGGAGAAGACACGACCCCCTAAGGTATTTTAGCTTACAATAACAATAATCCCACATCTCATAACGAGATTTGAAGACGGAGATCAAGCATCAAAGAACAACGCGTCCAAAACATCGAGTTCGCGTTTGGGATTCAATCTTCGCCCAAGATCGACGTGCAACTCCAGAATAGCTGGAGCTTCTCATCACTTTTAGTAGTTACAATAAGTTTTCTAAACTCTTAGTTAATTTAGTAGTTAATTTCTAGTTTAATTGTTAGTTTAATTCTTAGTTAATCTTTTAGTTAATTCTAGTTTAATTAGTTTAATCATTTTATGCTTGGATATTGGATATTGGTTAATTTAGTTTTTTATGCGAGTTGATTTATGCTTAGTTATTCGTTAATCTTAGATTCTTATGATTCATTTCTTAGTGGTAATTTCTTATGCTTATGATCTTAGCTTTGTTAATTAGGTTTGATTTATGGTTGCGTATTATTGATAGTTTAAATTATTGCTCGTAGTTGGTAATCTAGTTAGAATAATTAAATTAATTAGTTTTAGTTTAATTATTGCTTTAGTTTATAATGATCAACTCAATCTCTTTTAAAACCCCAATTGTACATGTATTTTACTTTAATTCGTAAATTCAGAAAAATATCCGAAAGACCGAACAGTTATTTCCTCGAGAGATACGACTCGAGTCAAACTCATCACCCTACAGTTACCTCGTACTCTTGCGAGCAAACTTAAGTGTTTTAAATTAATTTATTAAAAATGGGGTGCACAAAAGTTTGAGTCAAACAAAATTTTTTATAATCTTAGATAAGATAAGCCACATTACAATCACGCTCTCAAATCGTCCAAATAAGTGGATAGTTCGAGATTTAGTATCGAATTCTCTATTCGAAACTAAATCTCGAACTAGTCTAAGGTATACTGTTTGAGTGTAGATAGAAATATTATAATGTGGATCGATAAATCACGATCAGTGTTGTAAATCACGTCATCACAAACGTATTGATAAACCAATAATTACAACATGTAAAAAGTATCTACGAAATAACATAAATGTTAAACACAACAACCACATACCGATCACCACGGTATTTCAAAACCACCATCACCAATAATTTAAAATATTTTAAAACCACCATCTCTTTTAAAAATAATTTCGAAAACCATTACTGGAGGGACGAAACCTCCCGGCCGGCGCGTACACCACGTCATCACTGACGTCTTCCCAACTATCACAACATCATTCAATCACAATTAAACAACAACAACAATCCATAACATTATATTAACACAAGCGATCACCACGGCATTTAAAAACCACCATCACATGCACTTTAAAAAACAAACCCTAATTGAATAATCGTACCTTATTATATAATTATTTCTAAATTGAACCCAAATTGTATAATTATTTCTAAATAGAACCCCAATTGTATAATTATTTCTAACTTGAATCCTAATTATGTAATTATTTCTAAATTGAACCCTAATTGTATATTTATCCTTAAATTGAACCCTAATTATATAATTATCCCTAAATTGAATATTAATTGTATAATTATTCTAAATTGAACCCTAGATATATATTTATCCCTAAATTGAACCCTATGTATATAATCTTCCCTAAATTAAACCCTAATTTTATAATTATCCTTAAATTGAACCCAAATTATACAAATTTCCTAAATCGAACCCTAATTATAAACTAAATCCTAAAACTAATCATAAAATTAACCCTAAAAATATATAAATTAAAAAACAAAAAAAGGGGATGCTGGGTTACCTTGGCTGGCGGTGGTGGCGGCGAGCGGCGGTAGTGGCGAGCGGTGAGCGGTGGCAAGAGCAACGGAGGGCGGCGGCAGATGGCAAATCTATTTTTTTCTATGGTTTGCTTCCGTTCAGAGTGAGCAGCGGGGGCTGTCCCGCTGCTGTTATAATTTACTGGACCGAGCTCAATATGCTCTCGAAAAATCCTTCAGTAATACCGAAGGAAATTTCTTCCTCTCGAAAAATTTTCGAGGGCAAATTATTCCTCTCGATTCTTCCGAGGGGAAAATATTACCCCCGGTTTTTGTAAATTAAATAAAAAGTCGAAAAAACTAAAAAACGAGTATTTACTGATCAACACTAGATCCTCGTGGTTCCATTACATCAAGACGTACCCCGTGCCATCTTCACAAAATCACGACGCTTCATTGCTTCTCATTTCCAATTTAACTAGTTGATCGATCGATCGTATCTTGGTTGTTGGTCGAATTACAAATTTCGTGTAAATACACACATGCTCGTTGATATTCTTCAATCGAAATAGGGTGAAAACCACCCCACATGCCTAAAATGATAGGATTTGTTTTATTTTTATGATTTTTCTATGTTTTTGATTTTATAATTAATTTTAAAAAAATCGAGGGAAATAAATTCCCCTCGGTTTTTTCAATTAAAAAAATTGAAGAAAAAATAGAAAATGCGTATTTATCGATCAAAACTCGATCCTTGTGGTTCTATGACATCAATAAGCCCCCCATGCCACCCCGTGCATACAGTTATAGTATTTTTTTTTTTAATTTTTACGCATTTTCTATATATTTTTTTAATTTTTTTCGATTTTGTATTTATATTCGAAAAAATAAAAAACGCATATTTACCGATTAGTACTCGTTCTTTGTGGTTCCATGGCAGACGCACCCCGTGCGTAAAATGATAGTATTTTTTTAATTTGTATGCATTTTTTTTGAAATGTTTTTCGATTTCTTTATTTAAAATTGAAAAAAAATAGAAAAATGCGTATTACCGATAAACACCCGATCCTCGTGGTTCCTTGACATCGAGACGCACCCTGTGCCACCTTCACAAAATCACAATGCTTTGTCGCTTCGCGTTCCCAACCGAATAAGTTGATCGATCGATCGTATCTTGGTTGTTGATCGAATTACATAGTTTGTGTAAATACGCACATGCTCGTTGATATTATTCAATAAAAATCCGGTAAAAACCACCCCACATGCCTAAAATGATAGGATTTGTTTTATTTTTACGATTATTCTATTTTTTTTCAATCTTTATTTAATTTTAAAAAACTGAGGGAGTGATTTTTCCCTCGGAAAACCCGAGCAGATCCTAATTCCCCTCTGTTTTTCTGAGGGGAAAATCTTCCCCTCGTCTTTTTAATTAAAAAATTCAAAAAAATAAGAAACACATATTTACCGATCAAAACTCGATCCTCGTGGTTATATGACATTGATACGCACCTCGTGCCACCCAGTGCGTACAATTATAGTATTTTTTTAATTGGGTTTTCTATTTTTTTTTATTTTGCATTTAAAATTGAAATAAAAAATAGAAAACACGTATTTACTGATCAACACTCGATCCTCGTGTTTCCATAATTTCGAGATGCACCTCGTGCCACCCCGTGCGTACAATGATAGTATTTTCTTTTTATTTGTACGTATTTTCTATTATTTTCGATTTTTTATTTAAAATCAAAAAAGTAGAAAAACGCGTATATACTGATAAACACCCGAACCTCATGGTTCCATGACATCCAGCCGGACCTCATGCCACCTTCACAAAATCACCACGCTTTGTCGCTTCGCGTTTCCAACCGAACAAGTTGATCGGTCGATTGTATCTTGGTTGTTTGTCGAATTACACATTTCGTATAAATACGCACATGCTCGTTGATATTCTTCAATCGAAATCGGGTGAAAACCACCACACGTGCCTAAAATGATAGGATTTATTTTATTTTTATAATTTTTTATTTTTTCTACTTTTCTTTGATTTTTTTTAATTAAAAAAAAACTAGGGGATCCTAATTCACCTCGGTATTTCCGAGGGGGAAATCTTCCCCCCGATTTTTTTAAATAAAATAAAAGAAAATGTGTATTTAACAATCAACACCCGATCCTCGTGGTTCTATGAAATCAAGACACACCTCGTGCCATCCCGTGCGCAAAATTATATGAATTAGTTTTTTTTTTTTTTTACTCAATTTCTATATTTTTTTTATTTTTTATTTAAAATTGAAAAAAATTGAAATAAAATAGAAAATGTGTATTTAATGATCAACACCCGATCCTGTTGATTCTATGACATCGAGATGCACCCCGTGGCACCCCGTTCATAAAATGATAGAATTTATTTTTATTTTCACGATTTTTCTATTTTTTTCGAACTTTTTTCGATTTTTTATTTAAAATCGAAAAAAATATAAACGCGTATTTAACGATCAATACTCATTTCTCGTGTTTCTATTACATCTTGACGCACCCCGTGCCACCTTCACAAAATGACGACGCTTCGTCACTTCGCATTTTAAACCGAACAAGATGATCGATCAATCTTATGTTGGTCTTTGGTCGAATTACCCGACACGTGTAAATACGCACATGCTCGTTGATATTTTTCAATTGAAATCGGGTGAAAACCACCCCACGTGCCTAAAATGATAGGAGTTGTTTTATTTTTACGATTTTTCTATTTTATATGATTTTTTTTCAATTTTTTATTTAATTTAAAAAAAACGAGGGGATACGATCAACACTCAATCATCATGATTCTATGACATCGAGACGCACCCCATGACACCCCGTGAACAAAATTATAGGATTCGTTTTTTATTTTTACGCATTTTCTTTTTCTTTTTTTATTTTTTATTTAAAATTGAAATACTAATCGGAAAAAATAGAAAACGCATATTTAACGATCAACATCTGATCCTCGTGTTTATATGACATCAAGACGCACCCCGTCCCACCCCATGTGTAAAATGATAGAATTTATTTTTATTTTTATGATTTTTCTATTTTTTTTTTCACTTTTTGAAAAAATAGAAAACGCGTATTTAACGACCAATACTTGATCCTCGTGGTTCGCATTTTCAACCGAACAAGATGATCGATCGATCGTATATTTGTTAATTGTCGAACATGTATAAATACGTACATGCTCGTTGATATTTTTAAATTCAAATCGGGTGAAAACCACCCCACATGTCTAGAATGATAGGATTTGTTTTATTTTTACGAATTTTCTATTTTTCCTATTTTTCTTCTAAATATAGCCCTAATTGTATAATTATTTCTAACTTGAATCCTAATCATGTAATTATTTATAAATTGAACCGTAATTATATAATTATTTCTAAATTGAGCCATAATTGTGTAATTATCCTTAAATTGAACACTAATTATATAATTATCCTTAAATTGAACCTTAATTGTATAATTATCCCTAAATTGAACCCAAATTGTATAATAATTCCTCAATTGAACCCTAATTATATAATATTCCCAAAATTGAACCCTAATTGTATAATTATCCTTAAATATAATTATATAAATTTCCCTAAGTTGAACCCTAAATTCAACACTAATTATAAACTAAACCTAAAACTAATCGTAAAATTAACCCTAAAATTATATAAATTAAAAAAACAAAAAAGGGGTTGCGGGGTTACCTCGGCTGGCGGTGGTGGCGGCGAGCGGCGGTAGTGGCGAGCGGAGCAGCGACAAGAGCAACGGAGGGCGGCGGCAGATGGCAGATCTGTTTATTTTCTTTGGTTTGCTTCGGTTCAGAGTGAGCAGCGGGGGCTATCCCGCTGCTGTTTTCATTAACGGGACCGAGGACAATAATGCTCTCGAAAAAGCCTTCGGTAATTCCGAAGGCAACTTCTTCCCCTCGAAAATCTCTGAGGGCAAATTATTCCCCACCATTTTTCCGAGGGGAAAATCTTCCCCTCATTTTTTTAAAATTAAATAAAAAAAAATAGAAAACGCGTATCTACCGATCAACACTTGATCCCCGTGGTTCCATGACATCGAGATGCACCTCGTGCCACCCCATTCGTAAATTGATAGTATTTTTTTTATCCGTACGTATTTTTTATTTTTTTAAATCGAAAAAAATAGAAAAATGCGTATTTACCGATCAACACCCGATTCTCGTGGTTCCATGACATCGAGACGCACCCCGTGCCACCTTCACAAAATTACGACGCTTTGTTGCTGTGCGTTTCCAATTGAACAAGTTGATTGATTGATCGTATCTTTGTTGTTTATCGAATTAAACATTTCGTGTAAATTAGCACATGCTCATTGATATTCTTCAATCGAAATCAGGTGAAAACCACCCCACGTGCCTAATACGATATGATTTGTTTAATTTTTATGATTTCTCTCTTTTTTTATAATTAATTTTAAAAAATCGAGGGGGCTAAAATCCCCTCAGGATTTCAGAGGGGAATTTCTTCCCCTCGGTTTTTTCCAAGGGGAAAATCATCCCCTCGCTTTTTTTAATTAAAAAAAATCGAAAAAAAAAACTGAAAAAAATAGAAAGCGCTTATTTACCGATCAAAACTCGATCCTCGTGGTTCTATGACATCGATACGCACCTCGTGCCATCCCGTGCGTACAATTATAGTTTTTTTTAAATTTTTACGCATTCTTTAAAATAAAAAAAAATAGAAAACGCGTATTTAACGATCAGTACTCGATCCTCGTGGTTCTATGACATCTTGACGCACCTCGTGCTACCTTCACAAATTCACGACGCTTTGTCGTTTCGCGTTTCCAACCGAACAAGATGATCGGTCATATCTTGGTTGTTGGTCGAATTACACGATACGTGTAAATACGCACATGCTCGTTGATATTTCTCAATTGAAATCGGGTGAAAACCACCGCACATGCCTAAAATGATAGGATTTGTTTTAATTTTACGACTTTTCTATTTTTTTTCTATTTTATTTAATTTAAAAAAAAAACGAGGGGATCCTAATTCCCTCGGTTTTTATATTATTTATATTTTTTCAATTTTTTTATTCCCAAATAATAAAAATTGAGGGGACTAAGTTCCCCTCAGTTTTTCCGAGGGGATTCTCTTCCCCTAAGTTTTTATATTATTTTTATTTTTTTCAACTTTTTCTAAAAAAAATTGTGGGGACTAAATTCTCCTCTGTTTTTCCGAGGGGAAGTTCTTCCTCTTGATTTTTATATTAATTTTATTATTTCTGATTTCTTAAAAAATCGAGGGGAACAATTTCTCATCGTAAATTACCGAAGGAAATTTATTCCCTCCCCATGGTTCGCGGTTGGAAACGCGAAGGGAATAAATTCCCTTCGGCAATTTACGAGTGGAAATTATTCTCCTCGTTTTTTTTAGAAATAAAAAAAATTAATAAAATACAAATAATATAAAAATCGAGGGGAAGAACAAGATCGATCGATCGTATCTTGGTGGTTGGACGAATTACACGACACATGTAAATACGCAAATGCTCGTTGATATTTCTTAATCGAAATCTGTTGAAAATCACCACTTGCCTAAAATGATATGATTTTTTTTTTTTTTTTACGATTATTCTATTTTTTCTGTTTTTTTTTCTTTCTATTTTTTTTATTTAATTACAAAAAATTGAGGGGATCCCAGTTCCACTCGAGTTTTATATTATTTATATTTTTTTATTTTTTCTTATTCTCCAAAAAACGGAGGGGACTAAGTTCCCCTCGGTTTTTCCGAGGGGGTTCTCTTCCCCTCAGTTTTTATATTATTTTTATTTTTTTCACAATTTTTCTATTCTAAAAAATAATCGAGGGGACTAAATTCTCCTCTGTTTTTTTTTACCAGGGGATGTTCTTCCCCTCGAGTTTATATTATTTTTTATTTTTTTCGATTTACTTTATTTCTCAAAAAACCGAGGAGAACAATTTTCCCTCGTAAATTACCGAAGGGAATTATTCCCGGTAATCTCCGAGGGGAAATTATTCCCCTCGATATTTTCGAAGGGGATATTTTTTCGGTAAGTTTACCCTCGAATGGCCTTGACTGCGCTGTGCTACCCAGAGAAGCCTGCGTTCGACTTTGAGTTGGATTTTTTGTTTATAAAAACTGTTACTAGTTCTGACTCTGACTTTGAAGCCCGACCGGGTGAAGAAGCCTCAGCCCGAGCTTTGACTATGACTACGAGCTGTTGGGAGCACATTCGAGGAGGTCAAGTCGGGTTTTCGGTAATTATGGCGGCGAACATTGACGCAATGTTTACGAGGGATTTACTGAATTACCGAAGATATAGTCCTTCAGTAATGCCCTCGGTAAAAATTATCATCGGTAATGCCTTCGGAATTCTGAAGGGGAATATTTCCCTCTGGTTTTCCCTCGATAAAATACTATTTTCTAGTAGTGACAACTACGATAATGATGATCCACGTGTGACTTTCCAATTAGGTTAACTCAATTTTGATTTAGTTTTTTTAATGTCAATTTAATTCTTTGTTTGATTATTTTAATTTTGTAGAGTTCCAAATTTTTTATGTTTGTGAAATTCTAGTAGAACGTAAATGAGAATGCGATTAACTGTGCGACAGAAAAGAGAAAAGGAAAAAACTTAAAGGAGAAAAAATGGGGGAAAAAGAAAGTAAAGAACAAGTAAAAGAGGGATAAAATAGTTAATTATGTCTTTTGTCTTTTTTTTTTTATTAATATTTAAAATTAAAAAAAAATTGATAAAAAATGAATATTCACTCCATATTAGTACTTGGGCCCAAAAAGGATAATTGTGCACTTTTTTTTTTGGATAATGTGATTTGATAATAAATAATATAGTGATTATTTATTGAAAAGTTAAAGAAGTATAATTGAATGAAAAAATAATTTTGCCGGTGCACTTAGAAAGTACCACCCACAACTTTTCTTAATTGTTTTATTTTCCTTTCTGCTATCTTTTAAAATTATTTCTTTGAACTTTTATCAGGGTCATTAGCATAAACAACAGGTATCATAGAAAGTAATTGAAAGTTGCAGGTTTACGTAGTTTTCGTTTATTAATTTACAATTTTAACATATTCAGCTTGTTTAAGCAACAATAAAAAATAAAAAAACAGTAGTTACATAAATATATTGTAAAACTAAAAAGAAAAGGTTTGAAAATGACCAATATATTTTATCACAAATAGTATATCTAAAAAGAAAGTTGAGATGAAGAAAAGGGGCCAAAATAAATTGCAAGTAATTCATCATACATATTTCCCTCAAACTATTAGAAATCAACGCGCGGAGCTATGGGGTGCTCCATTAGCCCAGGGCACAGTCCAAGTATTTTAGGACCCCTTTTGAATTTTTTTTTTAAAAATTTATATTAGAATAGTAAAAAAATTATATTTGTGCTAGGGTTAAGTAGATTTGCCTTGGAATAGTAGGTTGGGCTGGCTACGCCCCTGATCCACGCATTGTGATTTACTTTTCTTTCCCAATAAAAGGAGAAATATATATAAGAAAAATGAACGTTGATCACAAGCCGATCAACTATAGCCTTATAAACTAAGCTGGAAAGAGGGGAAACCTCTTACCATGTTATTCAAATGAAGAAAGGAAAAGGGCGAAACATGAAAGCATTGAAGAAGAAAATGCAAAAACATACAACGTAATTAGAGACACATATTTAAAAGGTACGTGGAGGCCTGCCCGGTTCCTTATAGTGCACAAGCTTATTTATTTTTATTTTAGGAAAATGTTGTTTCAAGGCCCCATAAATCACCCATTAATTGATTATTCAGTAGGAGTAGTTGCATCAGCGGAATCATCCACTCCTTCATCATCTTTGTACTGGGAATCAAGCGAAGAGAAGATTGCACTGACATCAGTGGCCAAGGTCGTAGCATCGCGATTCACACCTTCCAATGTCATTATTGCCACATAATTCGGCGAACTGCCAGAGCCAACTAACACGCTTGAAAAACATCCAAGCGAGGTAGCAGAATGATTAGTGCTTTGTGGTTTCATATTATTATTGACGGTGTTCCAATTTGGAGCATTCGTGCGAATTTCCGTGTACACCTGCACACACCAAACACACCGCCCAAGATTAAAATAGTGTTCATGGGTCTCTTTAGCCATCCATTCCTTATATTAATAGTCATCTTTTCGAAAAACGAGTTTGTTAGCCATTTTGATTAAAACATTACAGTTACCCCTTTCATAATGTGAATGCTATCTACTTAGCCAAATTCTATAAAAAAAAACTAGGAAGGTACATTTGATAAATCATTTCCTCGGTCCCGAAATCTTTTCTTGGATGATTAGATCCTAAAAATATAATGTGTTTCTCGACAAAATATGCTAATCAAATTTTATTAAATAAAAAAAGCTAATCAATTATTTACTCACCTTATTCGGTTGGTCCCTGCGTTTTACATTCCAAGCCAGCAACCACTCACGGGCATTCCCAGCAAGGTTCTGGCCTCTGTACATACAAGCTTCCTTAGACGGGCCCATGAGGCGTTCACGGACGTGTAAGAAAGCGCCCCACTGCCCATTTTGAAGGATATTAGGGTAAGGGGATCTCCAAACACTACCTTCCCAGGTGTTTTTGCGGGTAAATGTCAGGTTATTCCCGGTGGCGTTGTAAATGGTGCAGAGAGTCGAGGTTCCATCGCCGTACTGCCTCTTGAGATCGGCCACAAAACTCCTTGCGTCGTCCGCTTTGCCTCCTGAGTTGATATAAGTCAATGCCACTTCGGCTCTATGTTGAGCGGTGATACTAGCTGCAGGGAGGCCTATATGTATTTCTTGCACTGTCGCATTCGTCACCGGGGTTCCAAACACGTTGGTAGACATACTAGATAGCTTTTATTTTTTTCCTTTCTTTCCTTTTTTTTGAGGGGTTTTTGATGATCAAGTGAATGAAGTTTGCTCGTGTATTTATAAGGGCGCTGAATCTCTTTAGATATCTATATGCTTATTAAATTATTGTTTAGTAATTATTATGAAACGTGTCAACTTACCGACCGAGGACCACTTTGGGAAACAATGAAAGGAAAGGACATACCACGTTGCCTAGTTACAACTAATTTCTCAATGTTACAAACATGATTTAATTGGGGCCTTTTTAAATAACGACGATTTATTAGATGCATACAGTATTACGTGATCATCCGTGATATTTATACATGATAATATGTGACAGGTATACGTGATTATATGTGATAAAAATTTAGAGTTAAAGGTTTACTTTTCTATTTTAGAGTTTAGTTTTACATTTTTAGGTTTAATATTTCATTTTAAGGTTTAGTTATTTATTTTTTTATTTAATTTTCTATTTTATAGTCCCGACAAAAATCTATCATTCTACCAGTTGTATTTGATAATATGTGTTAGTTATATATAGGATTTAAAGTTTAATATTCAATTTCAGTGTTTATTTTTTTCATTTTAAGGATTAATTTTTCATTTTTAGGGTTTAAATTTTTGTTATAGGTTTATTTTTTTTAATTTTAGGATTTTAAATTTTAGATTTAGAATTCCAATTACTTGTGATGATATGTATCAGTTATATGTGATGATATGTACCAGTTATATGTGATGATACATGCCAGTTTTATACGATGGTAAATTAAATTACAAGATGCACCTGAATCCATGGTATACTCTCTTCCAAATAACAGTTGTCATATTTAATTAATTTATATCTATTTCATTACTTTTGAATTACACTACTCTATATATTTTGATCAACTTTTATGAAAATCGAGCTGTTAATTATAAACAATTAATTAGACATTCGAGTATTAATGGAAATCGATATATTTAATTATATTAACCAATAATTTTGTAATTGATATGAAATAACCATAAGCTTATTTGCCGGAGAGAGTAATATTTTAAGTTCTATATACCATTATAAAAGATATTAATATTGCAGTAATAATAATAATAATAATAATAATAATAATAATAATTATTATTATTATTATTATTTGATATATATATATATATATATATATATATATATATATATATATATATATATATATATATATATATAATGGTCTGATTTGATAGACAATTTTTTTTTAAAATGGTTTAATCGGTCGAACCAATGACCCACTAAATTTGTTATTTGTCCGATTCGATATTCGATCCTATTTTCAAAAAATTGGTCCCAGTTCAAATGCTACGATCTTCAAATCGTTATTCTAAAAATTATATAGGGGATTTTCACACGCTGGTTATATTTTGTTACCCTCAAACCATCTACCGCTCTCACCAACGGAGCACGAAAACTTAAGAATATGAGTTCTACTGATTTTCTAGGGGCGACTAAATCTTAAGGTTCGAAAGCTCATCTTATTGTGATAGTAATTGACATTCGTATATTTTTCTACATTTTTTCTGTAGTTTTATATTACAACTTGTATTAATTGTTGAGTTACCAAATAACTGGGTAGTGTTTGGGATTATTGACCATTCAATTCGACTATACTCAATTAATTTATTTTTTGTCATGAATTCTTGTTTGTTTCTATACTTATAACTAAAAGTAATTGTTTAAAATGTGATGATACTGGTACAATATCTAAATTTTATTGAATATGTGTGCACCAGTATGTCTATGCACATGATTTTTACTACAAAATTACTAAAGGTGCGTAACCTAGTATGGCTTTTTGTACAATGCAATGTGTAGTATTGTAATATGAACTATGTAACTTGCTAGAAAAATGTGATGAGAGGCATACATTGTCGAATTTTAGTTCAAATACGCATGTTGCTTAGCATAGTATAGAATTTTGAACCGTGCAATATGTAATTATGAAATGAAATATGGTGAGTAGTATTGAATTACGTGTAGCTAATAAAGAGTGTCAATATTCAACGATATATATTTTAAAATGTATGTAGGTTTGTTCGACAACGGAGGCATCATTATTCTATGTAGTTATAATGGGAAGACAATTACAGTGGATGTATAAAATCAAGTTTCGATATTGATATACATTTGCACAAAGTTTATTCAAATTGGACCCAACTAGACAGAAACAAATTGACCAAACATTACTCCATCCCAGTCTTTACAATGTTTGTAGTGGCTTACAAGATTGATTTCAAAATGATTGTCAACCCAGAAATGTCATTTAGCTTACTTTGACTGCCAATGAAGTTTGTTCCTGAAGTTGGTGTATTATGTGCCACTATGGTCTATTAACATGTAGTATGGAATTTTTTTCACTTTTAGTTATGAATGTAGTATGCGATTTTCTATAGAACGCAATACAAAATTTTATTGTCAATTACTATGTGATTTTATTCATAACTAAAATGAGATTTTGTTTGGTTAGTGTAGGTTTCATGATGACATGCGTATAAAATTCTATTTGTTGATAATTTATTCTTGTCAATAATTTATATTTTAGTTATTTGTCTTTATTTGGCACAAAATAAATTAGGACTCTAAATTTTATTTCCTAAATTGTGTTTAGAACTTTATTTAGTTTCCTAGATTATGTTTAGGATTTGTTTTACTTGTTTACCTAGTTTAGGATTCTAGAATTGTCTATTTAAAACAAGAGAATACTAAGGCTTGGATACGCTTTTAGAGAAGCACGGGATTGACGAGAACTAAATCAAGCAGGCGACGCACAGCAAGGAAGAATACAAGAAAGATACTTGGAGTCACTGTTCGAGATCAAGGTCTTCAAAGTTACGTGACCAACGGAGGAGATCTTTCATTTAGGGGACAATTATTTAGTATTATATGTTAGATTCTTTAGTTTTGATATATTACTTCTTATCTTTTTGTATTGATCGTGAACAAAGAAAGTAATATAGTTTTCGAGTTTGTACACCCAAGTTCACAAGTACTTTTACTTGTAAACTGAATTTAATTTGGTGTGTTCTTAAGTTTAAATTCTCGCTGCATATTTTTAAGTTAAACTCTAGTTGATGTTGGTTTCAGTGTTGGTTAACATTGAAAAATAACATCATATACTGATACTTATTTTCAAAACCATACATCTACAAATTAACAATTGACATCTAGAGCGGGTTACTTAACTATTACGCACTGATCCTTATTTGTTTAGGTGCTATGGATGTTCAAGGCAACTCAAGGCCTCCGATTTTCAATGGGGAGAATTACTCTCTCTGGAAATTAAGGGGCGGTGGCATATAAAGAATATCGATGAGCGTGCATAGAGAACCATTCTGATTTGATGGTAAAAGCCATGTATCACTGATGGTGAAGGTGATACCGTCGACAAGAAATACATAGACTGGATTCCTGAGGAAGTAGCTGGCACTAGTGTAGAAATAGCTTTTAAGAACGCCTGTTTCTGCAAATCCAGAATGCCCTGCTGAGGCGTTCTGTATGGAGCTGTTCTTGAAAGTATACTTTCTAGAACGGGTTTTTGAATAACTGTTCTGTAAAGTATAAAAAAATTAAAAAAAAAATTAAATGAAAGCAGGTGCCAACAAATACATTAAATTTCATTCGGGATTCATTTTTCCAGGCTTACTCATATATATTATAATTTTATTACCTATTTAAATCACAAAACACATGTCATTTATATAATCTCAAGATCAAACAACACATCTCATTACTCACAATAATACACAATCACCATAAGATGTCAATACAAACAACACAATTATCCAAAACTAAGGCTTATAGTATTTAGGCAAATATACTACTTTTTAATCAAGAACCCTCAAACTATGTACAAACCAGAAGTGTGAAAAGTGTTTAGAAACCTTTGTTTAGAAACCTGTTAACAAAATATTTGATTTCAGCATTTATTGAGCATTCACATCTAAATTACCAGATGGGATTTGAACTTACCCCGCGTGACGAGCTTCATCTCTAGACATGAGTGAGAAAATCTCGGCAATGACAAGTTTAGTTTTCTGCAAAAGTATCGATAAAAATGAGATGCAAGAAAAATGCTAACAAATCGAATGTGACAAATCAAACAAAAACACAAATATAGGCATTGAAAGACATGAGCTTTAAGCTTTAATCCCAAAGAAACCTAAACAAACACTTTCTTTGTCACGTTTCTCCATTCTCAGTAGTTCTTGTGACGGGGTTTTTTTTTTTGAGTAAGGCTAAATCTGAGGGGTAGCTCTTGTAATTAACCCGAATGAGCAAATTAACTCATCAAAATCCAAATCAGCCCCCACATTCAGCAAAATGATTAGCATGAAGAGGATTTTTTTTTTAAAGAAAGAAAATTTCAATTGACTTGAAAGAAATTTCCCAAAAACATACATCAATTGTTTTTTATTTTCTTTTTTTTTTCAAGAAAAGTCAAGAATTCAAAAAAATAAAATAAAAGAAATACCTTGAGCCTCCTTCCAAGCTCCTTGTAAAGAAGAAAAACTGAGAACTCGGTCGTACAAGACCTCTCCAAAGACTCCACAAAAATGACCCTCAATGGGCCTTGCATCTTCTCAGCAGCCTCCTTAAACTCCTTGTTCCTCACAAAATGAGTCTGGTTGAAATCAGTCTTGAATTCCTGCAATAGCGCCTCAAACTCACCCATGTTCAGGTTCTTGTTCATCTCTGTGTTGAAAAGCTGCTCCATTTCGTCGAAATTTGTGGTGTAGAATCTGGAGGTCAAAAGGGTCTCTTTGATTTCTTGCTTTTGGCTCTTTTTCTTCTTGGCGGCAACAGTAGATGACGACATGTTGATGGTGAAAATTTTTGTGCATGATGGGTTTCTCGAGCTTCCGAACAAGACCGCCACGATTCTTGGGTCAGGGCAGACTAGCAGATCGCGGAGGCTTAATACATTATTGACTTACAAGGTACCTGTTTATTTTCCACTGTGGTCAAGAAACACAAAAGAGAACAAAATACTTTAAAAATAAAAATAAAAAAATGTGTTGTTTGATTTGATAAATTACTATGTGCAACTTGACAATCTGAATAATCAAGTCTTTCAAAAAGAAAAAAAATGGTGGTTTGCAAGAGAATGACATCATACAAAACATTAGGAAGTAAATAAACAACAATCAATATAGCAATAGAATGCAATACTTTGAACTGTAGAATCCACAAAAAAGTTCATGTATGATCCTCGCGTGGATGAATTCAAAGACTTCTCATGTCCAATCTATGAAATCACAGCTAGCTAACACAGACTCAAAACAAACCTGTTCGAATGCAGGCTGTGGCTTGCCTCTGCAAAAGTTCGACAGCGTCCAGGTAACATTTCTGAGCATAGATAACTTGGCATGTTCATTCAATTGAGCTAGCAATGGACCCAAGGCTTTGTGACCAAGTACAAAATCACGACAATTCGGGGAATCACAAGCTACATTTCCCAAACCCCACACAGCCTAAACCATGAAATAGAACATACATTATTATTATTATCCAAATATAGGCACAAAACTTGATAAATACAAGATTCTCCAGAAATTAAACAAAAAAGCAATTCATGGATATAAAAAACTACCTGTTCGCGAACATCATCACTTGGAGAACCAAGAAGCTTCACAAATATGGGGACAACTCCTCCATGATAATTTACCACCTTAGTGTGCT
>BMAC01000263.1:1033272-1044705 GCA_014905375.1 Phtheirospermum japonicum | reverse complement strand
AGTTAAAGAAGCCTCAATGGGTTTATCCGAAGGTAAATTTATTGTAATCTATTTGCCCTTTGTTGGAGTCAATTAAATTATTGTGCATAAAGGATATTTATGTAAATTCAAGTCGTATAGTAATTTATTGTAATTAATCATTTATTTTATTTTTAGTGTTTGGACCAACGAAAGACATCGGACACATGCGGGTTTTTTGTAATGAGGCATATGCTGGAGATCATCCAATTGGACATTGTTGACTCGTTCGAAAAGGTAATTGTCATACGTAAATAAATCAAGTATATGTGTCCAAAGAGAGACAGAAAAAGAAAGCACGACACGTGATGCAAACTTACTAAACTATGTAATAAAAGTGGGACTGCTGCACTTTCTGTATCTTGCCCTCTTTCTTTTCTTCCTAAGCTCTTGTCTTTTCAGCTCTGACTTGTTTTTCTTTTCTTTTCTTCACAAATATTTTATCAGAGTTATCAGGCAGAAAAGGGGTCAGAGCCGGTGGCTTGGCTTATAGGGTCCCAAGCCCCCTACTGAAAAATAATTAGATTGTAGACGGTGGGTTGGGTCTTATTAGATACAATAATTTTAAAATAATAAAATTTTAAGTAGATTTCGATAGTAACGATGAATCTCACGTTTAAGATTATTATTATTATTATCTTTCATGGGATAGTTAGACTTTTTGTGAGAAACAGTTTCAAAACAGATCCAGAAAACATTTCTTGTCTCGAAATTTTTGTTTGATTTGATTGATAGTTTGTGGGTAGTTTGGAATGCAGAAAGATTTTCAGTTCGAAAGTTAAATTAGAAGACCAGTGTGTGAGATTTGGTGAAGGGCGTTGATTTGGGAATTGAGCTTTTATTGGCATGTGATTATATAGTTTTTGATTATTTTTTGATCTGTGTTATTCGAAATTGGATTATCAACTTAAAGATTTATCTCCGGTTTTCCTGTTTTTCATTGATTTGAAGGCACTCAACATGGAACAACCTTATTCGGACGATGACATTGATGATGTACGTAGACGTTGGGCGGAGTATTTATTAGAGGTTATTGCTTGATCACAAARAAACTATTTGTGGATAATGGTAGTAAAATAGGTACTCGTCTTTTTGGTGAACGTGTAATTTGGCGAATTGTGTTGTTTGATTTCTACTTTAACATTTGGTGATTGTGTATTTGGTGACTTATGTTGTTCGTWTTGATATATTTTGGTGTGTATGTATTATTGTGATTAATGGATAATTTTTGGATTATGAATGATTGGTGTTTTGTGAAAGATTTTTAATTTAGGGAAATCTGGAAAAAAAAATGAAAAAAATTGGGAAATCAAACTGTTAGATCTACAACGACTTTCCCGAAGACGTTCTAGAACACGTATATTCTAGAATGACTTTCTTTGAAAAGACATTCTGGAAAATGCATATTCCAGAATATCCCTCCGAAGTTGACGATCTGGAATATACATTTTCCAGAACGCCATTCCCACAAGGGCGTTATGGAATAAACATTTTTTAGAACGTCTCTCTCAAAAAGATGATCTGGATGATGTATATTCCAGAACGTTTTTTTAAAAAGGGCGTTTTGGAAAATGTATATTCTAGATCCCTATCCAGATTTTACGTTCTAGAAAATATATATTCTAGAACGTCTCATTCTAAATGACATTCTGGAATATGTATATTCCAGAACGTCTCTACAGAAATGACGATCTGGAATATGTATATTCCAGAACGTCTCTTTCTAAATGGTGTTCTGGAATATACATATTCCAGAACGTCTCTACAGAAATGACGATCTGGAATATGTATATTCTAGAACGTCTCTTTCTAAATGGTGTTCTGGAATATACATATTCTAGAATGCCATTGAAAGAAACGTTCTAGAAAATCTTTTTTCTAGAACGCCCTGTTCGAAAATGCCGTTATAGAATATATATTTTCTAGATTGTCTTTTTGTCTAACCGATCTGGAATATTATTTTACAGAACATATTAACTGGGTAAATGGTTTTCTAGAACAGGTAAATTATATTTCAAGAACGTCTCAAATAACCGTTCTAAAATATACTATATTCTAGAACGCCTTAGAAAGCTGATCTGGAAAATCTGATATTCTAGAACATCTCTAGTCAGAACGCCTGGGCAGGGTGATCTAGAATAACTGGAACAGGGCGATCTAGAAAACTGTTTCTGCACTAGTGTGAGACCGATCGGAGACATATATTGTCCAATCGGTGGGTGTCCTTTTTGGCTACTTTTGAGCGTCGCTTCTTCTATCTTTGTGCTTTTGATCCACGGGACGCTCTAGTTGTATGAGAAAAACACAGAGTTACTCTCATTTGGACCAATTACTGATCAACAAGTTGGAAAGTTAAGTAAGAAGACGAAAAGTGGAAAACGATGCAATTCAACATATTCTTAACCCGAAAAAGATAATAAGAAGACTCAAAAATGACTCTATTATGTACAAATTCGTAACAAAGACGTACGAATCAACCACCCCATGCTTAATTGGTTTGTTCATCCTCGAACAAATGAAAGAATCAAAATCAAGAAAGTTGAAAATAAGTTAAAGCAAAAGTCATGTTGTGCATATTATTTAGTTTTGCAAATATAAAAACTTTTGTCGAAAACTTTAAGGCTAAGCTCGTATTACCTTTTCACCTTGAAATCATAAGAATGCATCCTCTCAACATAGACATGCATTCAACGACTCGTGAAAATTAAAGTCTCGTACATTGCATATGTGTGCACATCAGTCAAGAATCGGATGAGGACTTTTTAGGGTTGTAATGTAGGCTCTTTGGTAAGGTATGTCATATATGAAGATGTGTGGCTAACTTGCGAACAAACGCAATCAATAACTCACTCAATCCAAAATTTTAAGCATAGAGCATAATTTTGCTCCTCATTCTTCCCAAACAACCATATGCCATTATTTTTAGCCTTTTATAGCTAAGTCTATTTCTAATCACACTTAAACGAAATAAGAGCCACAATTAAGCTCATGGCTAAAAAAGAGAAGGAATAAAGGCTCAAGGGGCTCATTAGGGTTTTTTTATTGGTTTTTATTAATAAATAAGGCCGAAAACAGGTTTTATATGTGCCTATCGTCATTTCCAACACCAAATGTACACATGTAACTTTAGAGACTTCTCGAAACACTTATCGAATAAAAGCATGGAATGTTGTTTTGCATGTAATTGTGGTGTTATTCTCGTATTTTTAATTAGGATTTTATGTTAATTGTAGTAGTTTTATTAGTCAAGTTTTGTTAGGTTTTCACTTGTTTTCTCGTTTTATTGTTCTTTTCGTGTTTCTTGTTGATTTTATACTTATAATTATTAAATGAGTTCAATTAATTTGTGGATGGGGGTTATTGGTGTTAGTTTTTGATAAGAAGGCAAAAAGAAGGTGAAAATTGGCCCTTGGCTCGAGCCAAGGTGAGTCCAGCGCATAGCTGCTCGGCAGCTGCCGAGCGCTCCCGGCCACGCCCGCCTGTTTCCACGCGCAGCTGCCGAGTCCTGCCCGCAAGCCCGCGCGCACCTGCCGAGTCCCGCCCGCAAGCTGCCGACGCCTGCCGAGACCTGCACGCCGAAGCTGCCGACGCCTGCCGAGACCTGCGCGCCGAAGCTGCCGAGAACGCCAAGCACAGTCGATCGACTGCAGAGGGCTGGCTCGATTGCGCTTCAGAAAGTGGCCATCCTGCTGAGAGTAGTCGATCGACTGCCTAGCCAGTCAATCGACTGCGCGCATGCCTGCCGAGTGCCGCCGAGATCTGCCGAGTGCCGCGCGCCATGCCTGCCGATGCCTGTCGAGTCCCGCGCGCACGCCTGCCGATAGTTGCCGACCGCGCCGAGCCATCTCGCCCAACACCCGAACCCAACCGATCCAATTCGACCCAAATGGTCTTATATGACCAATTTTTGTCAAATTCGGTCAAATATAGGAAGTCCAAGCTTATAAGTGATAATTGACCCATTTACCCCTAATTATCTTGTATAAATAGAACCTCTCTTTCATTTTTTAAAACACCTCCTCCCAACCCAAGCTTGGGTTTGGGACTTAATTCCTCTCTCTATATTTCATTTTCAAGCTTTGCCTTTGGGTTTGTAAGCTCAAGAAGGATTCAAGTACTCCCTTGGATCTTTAATTCCTTGTAATTTCAATAAAGCTTTTGGATTCTCTCTTTAATTCTAGTAAACTTTCTTTTAATTTCTTGCTTTGTTCTTCATTTATTTTATGCTTTTTGCCTTAGGTATTAGAAGTTGTGCTTGATCTTGTGAATTGGTTATGAATCCTAGTTGAGTGAGACATCTAGATCATAGATCAAGTCCTTGATTTGTTTAATTTCAAGTAATTTATATGTTTCATGCATTTTTCTTCATTTCATGCCTTTTGTCTTAGCTACTTGAATTCATGATGAAACTTATGATTTGGCTATGAATTATTGATGAGTGACACATCTAGATTGTAGATCGGGTCTTGGATTGTCATGATTTTAAGTTTTTCATATGCTTTATTTGTAATTTAGTTTTCATGCATAGTTTCAGTTTGAATCTTAGATCTACTCTTTGTTGCTTGTTATTTTCCTTAAAGTTTTGAACTTTCTTATTAATTTCCATTTCTCTTTACATCCATGCTTTCAATTTTTGCTAATTTTCATTATTTAGGATTTTATGCATAGTTGTACCTTGTGCTTGCATGCTTGTACTCGGTGAAACATTGCATTTTCTTGCTTATTCTCATTATTGCTTTGCATTTTATATTTGAGGCACACGACGAGGCATTCTACCCACTTGCAATTTCAATTCCTAGAATAGTTAGCTATTTTATTTGCTTTATTTTCATTTTCCTTTTATTTTTCAAGCTTGAAACACATTGAAATCTTTAATTGAATCGAATTCCGATAATACCAAGCCATGAACCCGTTGATTTACTCATCACCACGAAAACTCTACTAACAAAATGGCGCCGTTGCGACACGGCCTTGTTAAGGCTTTCGGTTTAATTGTCTTTTCATTGTGTTTTTAGCTTTCTTTGGTATTTGACGCTTTTTCTTTAAGTATGCAAGGTACTTATAACTATGGTGGATACATTCCCAACATGGGAGGGCATGGTGCAAACCATGTTGGGAATGAGATGTTGTATAATGGGTATGGAAACGTGGGAGGGCATGGTGCAAACCATGTTGCCAATGGTGGTTATGGTTATGGGCAACCCAACATGGGAGGGCATGGTGCAAACCATGTTGGGTTTGGTGGCGTCGTGGGTATGAATGGTTCTCCCGGAGGGTATGGTGCTTCAAATCCTTATCCGAATATGCAAACTCTGTTTCCCTTCTCGTTTGGTGTTCCCCAACTTCCCCCTTTAACCTCTAAAGATCACGAGGATTATGAGGCGTTTGGCGGTCCGAGCTCCTATGAGATAAGTCCCCCCATCCGTACTATGAGGGATCTTAACCAACCTTTTTTGGGATGTGGATGGTGTGAAACGAGTGCTCATATTCACGAATATTGCCCTTTCATGTCCTCGTTCGATTCCATTGATATGTATGGAGACCATGGATATCCGGTGGTACCCGCTTGTGCTACGCCTTCTTTTACTCCACCGCCGACTCCCGATCCTTTTGAGTACTTCGGAGGTTTGAGTTCCATTGACCAAAATTCCCCTCCCGCCCTCGATATTCTGATGCATGCTCCTATTCCACCCCTCGATCCGACTCTCTTGGCTATTTAAAGAATTAAATTTGTTGATCACTTTGTGTGGTGCTCTTGAGGATTCGTGTGGTGATATTAATGCTAAGTGTGACGCTCTTGATGCTAAGTGTGACGCTCTTGATGCTACATTGGATCAAGTTGCGAGCGATATTGATATGTTTAAATGAGCTCATGCGGATTCCTTACTTATGGACATGCTTCAAGAGTTAGTCGAAGAAGCGTATATAGAGGCCAAGATTAATGAGGAGGTGGTTGGCCCGACCGTTGATATTGAGGGATGTAGAGAGGATGAGCTCCTTGTTCTAAATGATGAGCCTGTTGTGCCTCTATGTGACCCCAATTTGTGTGTCGATGACTCTCGGTGTGTCGTTGAGGGCAACGACGACTTTTTAGAGGGGGAGGTGGGGGTTATTGAGAGTAAGACTGAAATTATTGATGATCATCAAGAGGACGAGGAGGAGAAGACGGGTAAAGTGCTGATATTCTTGAGAGTGCTATTGATTGGAGACCGAGAGTGGTTGAGAGAGTGAGCCCGTTGAATTTGATTCTTGATGAAATGGTGAGAGCCGGGATTTTGAGGTTGTTATTGGAGGTCTTGATGTTTGTTATTTCTAAAAGCGAGTGGGTGAAGCCCATTGACTTGGTACCCAAGACGAGCGGCTTGTTAGATCTTAAGGATAAAGAAGGAGGGTTGTTGGCCACAAGGGCTACAATGGGTTGGAGGATGTTGATCGATTTTAAGAAGTTGAAAGCGGCTACCAAGAGAGATCATTTCCCTCCCCCGTTTGTCATTCAAAGGATGAACAAGCTATCCGGCCATTATTCCTATCGTTTCTTTGATGAGTCTTCGGGTCACTTTAAAATCACCATCCCACCCGAGGACCTAGCCGAGATGAGTGTCGTTTGCCCATTTGGAACAATTTCTTTTTGGTGGATCTTATATGAGCTATGCAATGCACCAAGGACGTTCCAAAGAGTGGATCTTCCCGACGAGGAGGAGATTGTGTTGGTGGATCCTCCCATTATATTCCCACCTTGACCGAAAAGGGAGTACGTCAAGCTAGTGACGTAAAACAAGCGCTTCTTGGGAGGCAACCCAAGTTCTTTCAATTTCTTTCTTTCTTTCTTTTATTGAAAAATCCAAAAACATTCAAAAATTCAAAAATCCAAAAATATTTGAAAAATTGAAAAATAAAAAAAAATATTTTGTTGTGATTCGTGTACATATTGAGTTTTTAATTTCGTGTGCTTTTCTTTTCTAGATTTGGTTTTTCGACTTCAACCTTGGGCGATTTGATAAGTTAGTAGCGTTCATGAAGCCGGGAGATACTAGCCATGCTTGAGTTTTGCTTGGATTGCTTAGATGCTTAGGTGGACCCCACCGAGCTCGACCTAAACTCACTCGGTTGAGGAAGTTTCTATTCACCCTCCTTTTGCTTGTTTTTCATTAAAATGCGGGTATCGCATGGTTTAAGTGTGGGGTGGGTAGGTGGTTAGGGTCCGGGTGTCGAAAAGCATGTTTTGTTGTTCTTAACTCGAGCCTTGGCGAAGTGACGCTTACTATTTGCGCTTTTAAATGGTTGAGTCAATTTTTGTATCTTTTGTGTTTATTACATGTTTAAGCAACTCCACGTGCTTGGAAGTTTGAATAGTTTACTTGTCGGGTTTTTGAATGTTTATGGTCTCTTGTGTGATGGGTTGAATTTTTGTGCTTCGTCAAAAAAACCGCCTACATATACATATAATCAACATTTTCTTGTGAAAAGATTGCAAAGCTCCAAAATCTCTTTTGATATTGATCCCAAATTCGGTGCAAACTAGTGAGTAGCCTTGTGTGATTTATCGGCTTGCTTGCATTTTTACGGAAATATCATTGAGGAGGTTTGATTTTGCTCGTACATGATTGAATTAGGAAATGACCTCGAGGCACATATAGCATCCTTGTTCCGGCCATATTCATATATGTAAGCTACTTAAAAATCCCAAATGAGCCCCCCTTGAGCTTTTATCCCGTTTCTTGTTAGCCGAGCTCGATTTTAGCTCTTGTATCTTCATAATTGTGAGGTGGGAGAGTGTGTTGTTAGTTGACAAGAAATATGAGGAAAATCTATTGTGGGTTTCGGGTTTTGAGTTGCTTATACAAAAAAAAGAAAAAAAAAGGAATAATACTCCAACACTAATCACGAGAAGTGATTAAGTGCACATTCAAGTGAAAGGCCTAATTCAAAGGGGCTAAGTTTAGTAAAAAGGGGCAAGTCATAAAGCTCCGTTGTGTTGTGAGATAAAAGTCGTGAAAGAGTGTGAAAAAGAAAGGGTTTCGATTGAGAGTTTGGTGCATTGAGAAGGTGAAGCGGTTATAAGCTTCGGGTTTAGAAAGTAGGATTTTGTGCGTATTTGATCACGTTTGGTCATGTGTTAGCCACTATATCCAAATGTTTCATACCTTGCCAAAGAGCCAAACATTACAACCCATAATAAAGACCTCGTTTGATTCTTGTTTGATCATGTGCTACGAGCAATCTTGAGCGTCCAATTTGTGAAATCTTGACGAATGCATGCATTGTCCGATTTGAGCGTATACACGTCCCTTATCAAACACTCGAGCGAATTGAGCGAACACCTCAAATTTCATTTGTGAGGAAGTCATCGATTTGGCTTGCGTTTGAGAAAGAGTAATACGAGCAATGCTTGACAATAGCGAGTGAATGTTGATATTTCCATCATATAAATAAGGATAAGCACGAGGATTTTTCTTTTTACACTATGTTCATTGCATGTACACTCTCGATTCTTTTCGTTGTTCGAGGACGAACAAACCGATAAGTGTGGGGTAGTTGTTTTGCATGTAATTGTGGTGTTTTTCTCGTGTTTTTACACTACTACAAACTGGACATTTAACGTCGGTTTTTTTTACCCATTTCACGTCGGTTTTTGAACCGACGTCTAAACGGCCGACGTGAAAAGTCACGTCGGTTTTGGAAATCGACGTGGATTCTGGGGCATTTCACGTCGGTTTTTAGTGAAAACCGACGTGGATTATACGACTTTTCACGTAGGTTACCACTAAAAACCGACGTAGATTACGTAACTTTAACGTCGTTTTTAGTGAAAACCGACGTAGATTGTATGACTTTTCACGTCAGTTATTTTTGAAAATTTACGTAGATATATGATATCGGTTCCTTGAGAACTGATGTGGTTTTTTTTTTTTTTTTTACGTACCCTCTTTCATTTATAGCATCCCACCTAAAGATCTCATTTAAGCAACAAACTTTGATTTAATGGTAGGAACACAAAATATACCCAATGAAATCACACAAACACAAAATAGCCAAATAAGTTATAAAGTCATCATAAACATTGCTCATTAAGTGTGAGGATTCAGTATAAAAGAAAATTACAAAGAAAATCTAATCAATAGAAGCGACAAGATAATAAATATTCTATCTAAACGACAAACTAAAAACTCGGCAAGTGGAACTTATTCAAAATCTGCTTTCTTGTTTTTGGTATTCTTGGGCTTTGGCGACCCGTTTTTCGTAGCTGGTGCTTCAGGTTCTATATATATAAATTTACCATAAATGCCGAAGAAAACGAAAAAGGAAAAAAAGATGCATCAAATCCTATTAAAGCTGACCTTTCGCTTTCTGAAATTTCCAATGATTGGGTCCCGCCCACGCGTTATGCTTCGTTGAAAATCCCAAACTTGAGAATAAATAGCTATCAACTTCCTCGAATCTATAATACTCATCAGAGTCATGAACGTTCAATTGTTCAGCAGACTAAAAAGAATAATCAGAAATTACTTTTACTTGTACTTGAAGCTGAAGGGTTTTCAGATATTCAATGGCTTCGTCGAGCACCAAAGATTTATCCGCCTGCCAGTAGGAATGCAGGAAACACAAGCATTCGAAATTTAAACAATAAAAATAAATAATTAAGAGATATATTATTAGGTATGAATGAATTACCTTATTGCAATTGGGTACAAGTTCTTGTAAAGCGCGCATTCTCTCATTAATCCGATCCCATCGACTCTATTCATACCACACGATGAAAATCAATTTTACGCACTTTAATGCGAGTCAACTATATTAAAATTCCTAGTAATATAAAAAAAAATCTCACTCACCCTTTCGGAAAGATTATGTACTTCAACTGCTCGGCTTCTCATTGACCCATTACCTCGAGCATGAGTTGACTTTTTTGACACCAACAGATTCTTTATCAACATCCTGCAAAAAAAAATGAGTTAGTAAAAAAAACAAAACAAAAAAAAAAACATATATTCTTGATTTTCAATAAAAAATAATTTAATTTGATGTTAAGATAATACAATATATTCTTGGTTCTTGATTATATGCTGCTATACAATAAAAATTATAGGATAATACTAATATAATTTAATTTAATGTTAAGCTAAACATGATTGAGTAGTTAATGAGTTGTTTGTCACCAGTGCCTGCCACAATTGATTTCAGCCATTCCACAAAAAAATAAAAGGAATTTAGTGGGCATGGGTACGCTTGTAAGACAAATTTTATTAACTAATTATATTGTTGTATGGGCATTAAGTAAAAATCTATAAGGATATGAATACTTTCACATACCTGCTGTAACTCCACTAATATAGAATCCATTGTCTTATTTGAAGCAATTAAACCTAAATATGCTTCACTTACTTCAGTATCAGTATCAGTGTTTCCCATTAAGGATTCGAATAATCAAGAAACCTCGAAAGTTAATTAAGTCATATATTTTGCAATTACGTGAGAAGTTTAAAGAAGTCTAATTTTATTTATTTTTTTTACCTGCTCTTGAGCACGCATGGCGCTCCAATACAGACGAGATCATGCAAGAATCTGTGTTGGCCAATTCGGAAGCACCCCGGGAAGGGCAGAAGCAGGTCCTTAGTTACTACATAGCCAGTATTAAACACTAAGGGCTCTTGAAGCTTGCCGATCATTTCAGATGTTGGAGTATCATCTTTGAGATTATACTGAAAAAATGTATACCCCATACCATAATTACCACATCACCATTGGTTGGATGAACAAAAGGCAGACCTTCGTAAGTTTTATTCGGCTTTTTTCAGCTTATTTTTATGGTGAACCAAAACCCAATCTTTATTTCAAACTTTTAAACCGACAGTCGATTCCTACCTGTACAGAGGACAACTTGTATTAACCTGAGCTCCTCTCTACCACGCACACGCACACATCCAATTTGTTCTCTAACATGTGCACGCACACCTCTAAGTGGTTTCTCCAACATAACGAGGTTCATTACAAGAATCATCGGGAAGCCAATGACTTTTTAGAAATGTACCCTGGGCCATGCGTTAGATTCATTCAAATTTGTCCAACATCCACTAATCCCCAGGAATCATCAAATAAACCAAATAATAATGACAAATTTCTCGATTTCTCCCAATTTAATCCCATCATTTTTAAATTTTCAAAAAAAAATTGATATTTTTCTTTTAATAACCCTTAATAATTCGAAACAAGTAACAAAAAATTCCTACTCGCATCCCTAAGAAGTTGCAGCGTGTACCCAGGCGAAACCTTATCCACAATAAATCTCATGTGTGGAGACTTATTCGCAGGCCGCTGACGCCGCTGACTATGCATGTATCTCCCCAACAACGACAAGCAATTCCCGTCGTACGATACAACGTGACCGGTCACCGTCAGGCAATCGAGCAAAAGAGA
>BMAC01000263.1:873484-1033247 GCA_014905375.1 Phtheirospermum japonicum | reverse complement strand
ATCTCGCCCAACACCCGAACCCAACCGAGCCAATTCGAACAAAATGGTCTTATATGACCATTTTTGGTCAAATTTGGTCAAATATAGGAAGTCAAAGCTTATAAGTGATAATTGACCCATTTACCCCTAATTAACTTGTATAAATAGAACCTCTCTTTCATTTTGTAAAACACCTCCTCCCAACCCAAGCTTGGGTTTGGGACTTAATTTCTCTCTCTATATTTAATTTTCAAACTTTGTCTTAACTTTGTGAGCTCAAGAAGGATTCAAGTACTCCCTTGGATCTTTAATTCCTTGCAATTTCAATAAAGCTTTTGGATTCTCTCTTTAGTTCTAGTAAGCTTTCTTTTAATTTCTTGCTTTGTTCTTCATTTGTTTTATGCTTTTTGCCTTAGGTATTAGAAGTTGTGCTTGATCTTGTAAATTGGCTATGAATCCTAGTTGAGTGACACATCTAGATCATAGATCAAGTCCTTGATTTGTTTAATTTCAAGTAATTTCATATGTTTCATGCATTTTTCTTCATTTCATGCTTTTGGTCTTAGATACTTGAATTCATGATGAAACTTATGATTTGGCTATGAATTAGAGATGAGTGACACATCTAGATTGTAGATCGGGTCTTGGATCGTCATGATTTTAAGTTTTTCATATGCTTTATTTGCAATTTAGTTTTCATGCACAGTTTTAGTTTGAATCTTAGATCTACTCTTTGTTGCTTGTTATTTTCCTTAAAATTTTGAACTTTCTTGTTAATTTCCATTGCTCTTTACATCCATGCTTTCAATTTTTGCTAATTTTCATTATTTAGAATTTTATGCATAGTTGTACCTTGTGCTTGCATGCTTGTACTCGGTGAAACATTGCATTTTCTTGCTTATTTTCATTATTGCTTTGCATTTTATATTTGAGGCACACGACGAGGCATTCTACCCACTTGGAATTTCAATATCTAGAATAGTTAGCTATTTTATTTGCTTTATTTTCATTTTCCTTTTATTTTCCAAGCTTGAAACACATTGAAATCTTCAATTGAATCGAATTCCGATAATACCAAGCCATGAAGCCATTGATATATTCATCACCACGAAAACTCTACTAACAAATGTTGATAAACACACAAGGCTTCTTACAAGGGTTTTATTCAAACTTTTGAAAACGAGGTGATCGAGTTTTAAGAGCTTTGCAAAATTGCTAACGACTAAGTGTTGTTTTAAATAAATATATATAAGTAAGTTTTTGAAAATTTTTGCACTAAACAAGCTCAAAAGACTCTAACAAATGATCACACAATACATGATTCCGACAGGCAAGCCAGTACAAACACACATAGCATGGGTATAATTTCAACATACGTCAACATAAACAACTGGTTGATTCATACATCATCACAAAGAAAGACTCAAATAGAACCATTCAACCGAAACGACTACGCATGCATAATACGACTATCCCCCTCCCCCACAAACAAAAGTAAGCAATGTCCGCATTGCTATTATACATAACAATACAAGGGAAACGCTGAATCAATTATCATGCGAATAGTTAGTCGAATGGTTTAACAAACACTCAAGCACAAAGCACATAAAAAAATTACTAAAAATGAAACACGAGAGTTGGGATAGAAAGTGATACAATATTGGGCTCGGGCCCGCCTAAGTGTCTATGCCGTCTAGAGGGAAAGATGGAACTCTACAAATAGAGCGATGGTTTCAAGTAAGTCTGCTGCCTCTATCCGACCGATCACTGCACCACTCCGATCGGACAACAGTCCAGTGTGTTTCATCCGACCGGTCATCTTCTCTTCTCCGGTCGGTCAGCAATCCAGTTTGCTTTGTTTGACTGGTCAATTCCTCTAGTTCGATCGGAAGTCCTGGAGAAACATCATTTTCCACACTTTTCTTGCACAAGTCAACAAACCATTACCACACCTATTCAACTCAAGTTAATCAAGAACAAAAATATGTAAAAAAATGATTTTTTTTGTTTAAAAAGCTAGAAAAACGATACCTTGGGTTACCTCCTTAGAAGTGCAATTTTTAACGTCTTTTGCTCGACGACTTACAAAGTGGTGTTATCCGGGATCCAGAAACAAATGGCGATCGTGCCACGCCTTGTTGTTCTCCAAGAGCAAAAGCGAGCGATGACAACCACCAAGGTAGGCACGATGAGCAAGCTTCGTGATGAGAGAAATAAAATCTCCAACTGTCTTTGGAGGTCGGAAACGTAAATAATCGATCACCGAGAAGAGATCAAAAGTCAGTCGAAGTGTCGAATAATGCTCGGTCACTTGAATGACTAGGAAATCGGTTGAGTATAAGGACTGATCATCGACCGTCCTAAACTCCTTTTCAATTGTTTCTTCTACCGTCTCAACATTAAGATTGATCAAAACATCGGGTAAAACGCATTATGGCTCAACTATCTCAACCTCCTCCAAAGCTGGTAACACAACTCCAACATCTCTACAAAGATCAAATAAATCTGAATCGACAACATCCTCAATAGGAATATCCATCGGCAATGCCCCTACACTATCTCCTAAAACTTCATATTCAATCACAAAAGAGGCGATCCCAACCAAAGCCTCAATATCCATCTCCTCACACATCTCTCCTAAACAAGCATTCAAGCTTGAATCACCAACATCCAAGATGGGCTCCACCACATCAAGAATCGGCAGCTCTTCAAAGGTAAGCTGCTCTTCCTCATCACGAATAACTGAGTAAGAATCATTATCGAGTGGAACATTGAGATGATTGTAAATTTGTTAGTTTTCCCTCTCTTCCAAAGAAGACATCATTTGACCCAACATCGTCTCTATATTGTTCATGAGTTGCTCAGTCGATTGCGCCAAAATCTGATTCGATTGTGCAAGTTCGTCCCAATGCTGATTGGTCTCAGCTTCTAGGTCTTGCTTTCGTGCCAAAAATTGATCGTCTAGCGTATGTTCTTTATAGCTCGGATAGTACATAATCGAGTCGGGAGGGACATAAGAGTCTTAGCTCAGATAGGAAGAATTAAATTCGGATGAAGCATATGAGTCATATCCCGTGTAATACAAAGGTGAGGCGGAGGGAGTGTATGAAGGTTCAAAACTCGGATTGTAGTGGTTGGGTGAGGCATGTTGATCATTGAGGATCACGTTGTAAGAATTTGGAGGTGGGATCCATTTAGATGAGCAGAACGTCTCCATGAACCAATCGTGCATATCCTCCCACGCTCCCGAGTAATCAGGCTCTGAATGTATAAATAATTTTCTTGTCTGACCCTTCAACGTGTAGAGGAGAAGTCGCACTTTCACCTCATCCACCGTAAGGCCTAAAAGAGGGAACGTTCGGGTAATGGCCTCGTACTCTTGGATGAAGTCGAACGGATCCTCACTCGGGAGCCCATGAAATACCGGGAGTTTCTCATAGTCAAACTCATCCGGATCGTAGTCTCGCATAGCTTAACTCCATTGAGTGGTCGGGTTCCCTTCGCTGGAAGAAAATAGTTGCCTTGGTCTTGTCACTCGCTCGATGCTATTGACGAATGTGGTCGATTCTCCTCTAAGACTTCGTCGACCTTGCATCATCAATAAACAAATCACCGCATCGAGAGGCAAACAAAAAACATTGTGCAATTATCGACATGAAAGCATTAACACGAATAAACATCATTAATACCTTTTCCATTCCCCGGCAACGGCACCAAATTTTGAGGCGAACTTTTATGTTCCTTTCAAAATTAAATTCCGGATAACTAACACGCGTCCACATTTTGAAAGGGTTTATAGTTCACCCGCAAGAGAACGGGGTCACTTGTAGACTGGTAAGTTAACTCGGGTCGATCTCTCGACGAATGGGAATCGGATTTAACGATGTTTATTATACTAATATCACAATTATATCTAAAAACACTCGAACACATGGGGTTTTTTAAATGATTCAGTTTCGATAACTTTAATAAAAACGAGAACTTCTTGTCTCAAATGTGTCAACCTCTCGACAAGAGATAAAATAGCGAAAGGTGTGAGCCAAGTAAGAGCTTTTCCTAATAGTACAAACTATCGTAAACATGCTTTGGATTAAAAACGCTTCAGCTATAACAATCTAATGGTTGAACATATAGAATAACACCAATGTATAAAAAAACGCAGTAACATGAAATTCAACCTTCAATATTTTAACAATCTAACAAATAGACTATCCAAAGTAATCGTTCACCTTAACACTAACCATCCCCAACATCATAGCATCATTTCCAAAAACACAAAGTTATTATTCCAAATCGCCAACACCTTAACATTTATCTAACAAAACATTATCTAATCAAACCATCAATTGTTCATGTTCAATATCAAACCAAACTACTCTAAAAATGATTTAAGACTACGAGTTCAGAAATTACGAGTCGTCGAACTACGTTCAACGAGAGATGATGATGAGCAAGTGCACTTCAAGCAACGCGTAGAATCCTCGGGCTTGTCACGAACCCAGAATCTTCGCGTCGAACATTGGCTGCTGTAAATCACGGGTCGAAATGGCGTCGTACGATTTATGCTAGAGGTATGAGAGATGTGTCAAATCTCTCTACCTTTGGGTGTTTGGTGGTTCTCTAACCTATTTCCAGCCTTCAAAGGGTCTCCAAGGCGGAATATCTCCAACCCTAGCTGCCTCTGCCATTTTAAACACATTTTCAGCCTTTTTGTAACTAAAAATCCCTAGAAATCTGCGTTCGTAACGCTCTTGTCCGACCGGTCAGATGCCTTGTCCGATGGGGACGAAGGCTACTGCCCGCTACTTTGATCGGTGCTTCAGCTCGTTCGGTCGGTGTGCTCGTTATCAGTCAAACCGATCGGAGACATATATTGTCCGATCGGTGGGTGTCCTTTTGAGCCACTTTTGAGCCTCGCTTCTTCTATCTTTGTGCTTTGGATCCACAGGATGCTCTAGCTGTATGATAAAAACACATATTTACTCTCATTTGAACCGATTACTGATCAACAAGTCGGAAAGTTAAGTAAGGAGATGAAAAGTGCAAAACGATGCAATTCAACCTATTCTTAACCCGAAAAAGATAATAAGAAGACTAAAAAATGACTCTATTATAAAAAATTCGTAACAAAAACATACGAATCAAACCCTTACACATTGTGAATGACAAGGACAAGGTTTTTACTAGCTCTTTTTGGAAGGAGCTATTAAGAGAAATAGGCACTAAATTGGACTTTACTTCTGCCTACCACCCCCAGTCTGATGGACAGACGTAAAGATTAAATCAATGCTTGGAGAATTATCTCAGATGCATGATTTATCACAACCCTAAACACTGGGTTAAGTGGCTTCCCCTAGCTGAGTTTTGGTATAACACAAATTACCACACAAGCCTAAAGTCCACACCTTTTCAAGCCCTATATGGTTATCAACCCCCTGATTATTTCATGGAGACACACATTATCACACAGAACCCAGATGCAACAGAATTCATTTAGAAAAGGCAACAATTAATACATGACATCAGAGAAAACCTAAAGCAGGCACAACACCGCATGGAATTTTATGTAGATCAACACAGATTGGAGAAACAATTTAATGTGGGGGATTGGGTATACCTAAAGCTACAACCTTTCAGGAAAAATTTCATTGCACTCAGAAAAAATCACAAACTTTCGGCCAGATTTTATGGTCCCTACAAAATCATAGAAAGGATTGGGGAAGTGGCTTACCAATTAGAGCTGCCTGATGATGCAAAAGTCCACCCGAGTTTCCATGTTTCCCTTTTGAAGAAGAAGCTCAGCCCTACTCTGGTACCACAGCCAAACGCACCCCTCCTGGTGATGGATGATGATGGGGAAGTCCAGGTTTCTCCTCGAGAGTCGATTGGACAAAGGGTTGTGAGGAGAAAAAGAGGTAAGATCTTTCAGTTCTTTATTCATTGGGTAAATGACAAAAAAATCAATGCAACTTGGAAAGATGAGGGATACTTACATTTCATGTTTCCCAAGTTTGATCCTTGGAGACAAGGATCTTCGGAGGGAGGCGGTATTGTCATAGATCAGAGGAAAATCGCCGGAATTGCAGAGATTAGGTCATAGATGGAAATGAAGGGAAAAGAGACGGGCGAAATAGGGGAGAAATGCTACGGTTCGAATTATGGAGAAGGGGAACAGGCGGGTTGAAGGGAAATGGTTTCGGACTCCATTTAGACAAATTCACATTGTTGTGGCCATTGGCTTTCAGTCCAATTTACTACCTTAAGCCTTTTATTAATTTCAGCCCATTTTATTAGTTTTGTTTTATTTAAAAGTTGTTATGTGATTTCACCGGATGAAGGGTATTAATGGACATATGTATTTGGTCCCCCCCCCCAACATTATTTTATATGTTGGACGAAGGAAAATGAAGGGATCAAGCAAATAATTACATTTTCTATTCCTATCTAATTCTCTCTCTCTCTCTCCCTTCCTCTCCAAGTTATTCTTATTCTTCATAATTCATACAAGCTCTTACAGTTTATCTTCTAAGCCCAGAAAATTCATACAAAATTAATACACAAAACCTAGCAAATATAACATGATGTTGGTATCGGTGTTGGTTCTGAGAACACAATGTCAAACTCAACATCAACTCAAGATAACGCATAATCAAATTCTGAACCAGAAGAGGAAGATCAAGTTAACCCCATTGATTTACATCAGAGGTATATTCCATCCAGAATTCAGAGGAACCATACCACGGGCCAAATCATCGAAGACTTAGATGAAAGGAGTACAAGAAAGCGCCAGATAAATTTCAAGAAATGGTTAGGTATGTCTGTTTGTCTACTAACTATTCTAAAATTTGAGAGTCTTTGTGCCTTTCTGAAACAGAGCCCAAGCGAGTGGAGGATGCTCTCGAGGAGGAATTCTGGTTAAAGGTAATGTAAGAGGAGTTGGATAAATTTGCCAAGAACGATGTTTGGGATTTAGTTCGTCGCCCAAAAAACTCTCACGTGACAGGAACAAAGTGGATCTTCAAGAACAAAAAAGATGAGGCGGGAAACATTGTGAGGAACAAAGCTCGTTTGGTCGCACAAGGGTATACTCAAATTGAAGGCATCCACTTTGATGAGACATTTGCCCTTGTTGCTCGCATTGAGTCGGTAAGACTTTTACTTGCTGTTGCTTGTCATGTGAATATATCTTTGTATCAAATGGACATAAAGAGTGCTCTTCTAAATGGAGTTTTAAGTGAAGAAGTGTATGTTGAGCAACCTAAAGGATTTGTAGTTCCCTAAAAACAAAACTTTGTTTTAAAACTGAAAAGAGCTTTATATGGGTTAAAACAAACACCTAGAGCTTGGTATGAGAGGTTGACACAACACTTCCTCTTTTTAAATTTTAGACGAGGGGAAGTTGACAAAACCTTGTTTCTCTTTAGATCAAATAAGCACATCTTGATTGTCCAGGTTTATGTAGATGATATTATTTTTGGATCTACTAACGAGTAGATGGTAAAGGATTTTATAACTCGAACGTCTGACACATTTGAGATGAGCATGGAAGGTAATCTCTCGTACTTTCTTGGTTTGAAAATTAAGTAACTATATGATGGTATTTTCCTTTCTCAGTTCAAGTATGCTAAAAACTTAGTTAAGAAATTTGGGTTGGAAAGTGAAACGCATAAGAAAACTCCACTGGACAAAACTGTGAAACTATCAAGAGATGATGTTGGTAATGGTATTGATAACCCCATGTACAAAAGCATGATAGGGAGTCTGTTGTATTTAACATCAAGTAGGAAAGATATTATATATAGTGTGTGTCTGTGTGCTAGATATCAATCTAATCCAAAAGAATTACACCTAAAAGCTGTTAAAAGAATCATAAGATACATTGTTGGTACAACTGACTTAGGTGTTTGGTATTTAAAGAAATTGGTACTGAACTTGTGGGTTATACTGATTCGGACTGGGCTGGGGATGTTGTGGATAGAAAGAGTACTACAGGGGGCTATTTTTTCTTGGGTAATAATCTAATCTCGTGGTATATCAAAAAACAAAATTTTATTTCTCTTTCTACAGCCGATTGCCTCTTATTCCTTTTGTTGTAGGACACTCCCTTGTGCAGGCCCAGACTCGTCTATGCACTACCTAAAATTTATGTAGTTTTCGGAAGTGCTTGTACACAATTGTTGTGGATGAACCAAATGACAGAGGACTACGGTCTACACAGTAGAATTTTGACTGTGCTCTGTGATAATTCCAGTGCCATTTATATCTCGAAAAATCAAGTTCAGCATTCTCGAATCAAACACATTGACATAAGGTACCACTTTATTCGAGACTTGGTTGAGAGGAGGATAGTTAGCCTTGAGCATATATGAACAGACAATCAGCTTGCTGACATCTTCACAAAGGCATTAGATTTAGAGACCTTCTCTCATTTGAGAAGAGATCTCGGTATGTGCATTGTTTAAGTCAATGTTGGTTTTGATGTTGTAACACCCCAAACTGACATCAGTCACAACATCTGTATACTTTTGCATGCATTTTTATTTTATTTTCATACATAATCTAAATGCATTGGGTCTTGTTGAAAGTTCAATAAGTTCTTGTGTTGTAATAAAAGTGATGACAAAAAAACTAACCTCTTCAATTAGGTGATTGTGGAACTTGCCCGTAGAAACTGGTTTTCTCCCAGGTCCAAAAACAAGAGGTGTTAACAGCATTTGCTGAAGATAAGATATTTCTCTTCAAATCTCTAAAAGGATGAAGAAAATCTTGATACAAATTGATCCAATCTTTAAATTTTACCTCCTTGAGTGATTTTGACGTTATCATTAACTTGGGTTAAGAGGTATGTTTTCATTGATTTCGCTTGAAATAATGTTGGTTATAATGTCATCAGTCATGAAGAGCAACACGGATCAAGTCACTAAAACTATAATGTGCTTTTTTATAACCTTTTTAGGTCATGAATTTTAGGCATCACGTAGGACATTCATACTTTGAAAAGATGCCTTTTTGTTGTGAACTCTGTTGTTTCTGTTCGTGTCTATCTTGAAGTCTCTTAATTGTGTTTTGAATCTTCCTAACAAAGTGTTTCAGTGGAGTTGTAATCAGACGGCTAGATAGGTAATAAATAGATAAGTTTGGAGAGCGAAATTTCATCTTGCAAAAGATTAAATCTACCGTGGTCATGGTTCATTTAATTCAGCTCTATTTCTTGGTTTTTTTTTTTGTAGTAGAGTTGTGCAATTTTAATTTTAAAATTTTATGAGATAATGGTTAAGTAGTTTGGGATCATGTATCCTACATTAAGGGGGAGTGGTGTTCGCTTTAAGAAGGAAAGAGAATAAGTTTTGGGCCTAAAATCCGTTGGAATGTAAATTAGGGTTATTTCCTTTTATTTTTCACTTTTCTCTCTCCTTGGCAACGGTCACTTTTTGGGATGCTTAAATACCTGATTTTCTTACCGTTTGCCCCACTTTTCCATAAACCCTCTGAAAATATACTCACAAATTCTCACTAACTTCTCCGCTTGTTTCGATTTTGCTGTTGCTATTGTGTTTTGTTGAAGTTCTCAGGATGTCGAACCCGGTTTCTTCATCAAATGTCTCTGAGTTACCGGCAAGCGTGCGCCGTTCCGGCGAACAGGTGCCTGTGAACTTTCCAAAAATTGGTGGCCTGGACATTTGCACCGAAGTGGGTGGTGGATCTCCTTCCAACCCGCCACCGATTCCAACATCGCCGAGTACCTCACCGTCGCACGAGTCTCAAGATGTTGTCCCAACTCCTGTGACGCATGATGTCGTTCCTGAAGCACAGGTGTTTCTAGGGCAGCCCGGAAACGAGATAGACGTTGACAATCCACCTGATTTGTCATTTGTCGCCGACACTTTTGGAACAGTTGGGAACCCTACCCTGAAAAGATCCCGGAGGTTGCACAATATTCCTCCCGGGCTGGTGCCGCCGGCCGTTCTGAAAAGCCAAGTAGGCCCAAGGCGCAATGTGCCGATTGAGCACATGAACCTTGTAGAGGACGTCGCTGTGATGACGGATCCTGATGATGATGAGTATGTTCCTAATACTCCAGTTGTTGCATCGGTGCCCCCTCCTGCTCCAAGTCTGACAAAGAATAAGACACCTCGCCGGAAGCAAACTGTGAAGCTGGCCGAGAAGAAAAATCCTCCGGCGTCCATCAAAGTTTCCCCAGGTTCCTCCTTAAACTATTTTGGATTTTTTCTCTAGAGAGGTGACAAGTTCCTCCAGACCGGTTGTTGATGATCCTCCTCCAACTCCCGTTCGTGAAACTGAACCTGAGTTTGATCCTGATCTATTCGAGTACTCTCCTGATTCGTCTTACGATGTGCCTCTTCGTTATATCTTGTCTGCTTAGAAGGAAGAAGAGAAGAAAGCCAAAGCCGCAAAGAAGGGTAATGTTGGTTCTCGTGTTGATTCCCCCATACCAACATCACCTCAAACCTAGTTTACTTCATCCTCCAGTTGTGCATTTGTTGATACTGCTTCTCCTTATCACGAATTGATCCCATCTGATACCTCTGCTCACTCCCACTCCTCCACTGGCACTCCCTCTCGGACCATTGAGCTTGAAGACATGCAGCCGTTTTCCGAAAGGTTTCTGACTGCTGAGGCCGAGGAGTTGTTTTCTGAGTACCAAACCTGACATTTGCTTGCTGAGCGCCGTGTTCCTGTTGAGGTGTTTGAGAAGCAAAATATGATGGCATTTTTTCAGCATAGAGGTATGTACTTCACTATCTCCACCACTATGCCTTTTGTCCGCGATGTAGTCCGGGAGATTTATGCAAATTTGGCGCCTTCCATTATTGATCTTAAGTTTGGGAATTATGGAAAAGTCTTTTTGCGTTGAAGGTTTTTTAGTTTTACTCCTGACCTAAATGATAAAATGTTTAGAACCGAACCATATCGGGGTGATTCCACTGTAGATGATATGAATGAGGTCATCTTGTTCTTGTCTGGGGGTATGGTGAATGCATGGTTTGAGCAGTTGCCGAGCACCCGTCTTTCTTCTCATTACTTTGTTCTGCACAAGGTGGCCATTTTTAACTGGGTTCCCTCTAAGAACACTACGTGTGTTACACGGCCTCAGGACCAGTTCTTGTACAAGCTTGGGAGAGGGATCAAGTTTAGCTTTGGGAAACATGTGTTTGACACAATTACTACGTTTGCCCCATCAAAGTCTGTGTCCTCGCTGTGTTTTCCTTCCCTGACCGACGTGCTTACTGGTGAGGCTGAATGGTTCGCTCTGCGGGTTCAACATATATCTGGTGCGAGGGTTATTGATCTCCCTTGGCAGGCGCCCTTTCAGGAAGGTGTTGCTAGTGGTGTTGATTCTGGTCCTCCCAACACTGGTACCAACATGGTCAACATTTCTACTCAGGTTGTTTGTGCGCATGTTGCTTGGATTGACAACCAGGTTGCCCAGCTGCAGGCGCTTCGGGTTTCCTTCATGAAGGCACTTTTGCCTTCAGGCCAAAAAGGGGGAGATAATGATGGCGGCGCTGATAAGGATGCGACTGAAGATGATGCTGCTGCTGCCGAGGCTTTGGCGAGTCTTGCTTGCGAGAAAAGAAGGAAGAAGATCCATTCTCCAAATAAGGCATTGAAGAAAATAAAGAAGCTATTGAAGAAGAGAAATGATCGCGGTGAAAGAACTTCGACATCCCCTCGTCGTTCGAAGAGGGTGCAGAGTCAATAAGTTCCTTATTTTTTGTTTTGATAAGTGATTGAATGAACAGTGTTGGTTTTTTGATGTTGGGTTGGTGTTTTGATAAACATTGGTTGTTTTATTTAGGGGGAGTTTTCCAATTTAGAGGGTGTCTTAGTTTTTTAGTTTGAACTTATCTTGCGTCGTAATATTTTGTCCAAAAAGGCAAAAGGGGGAGATTGTTGGGAATTTATTCTTGGCAATAATTCTTATTTTAGTTATTTGCCTTTCTTGGACACAAAGTAAATTAGAACTCTAAATTTTTTTTCCTAGATTGTGTTTAGAACTTTATTTTGGTTTCCTAAATTATGTTTAGATTTGTTTTACTTTTTTACCAAGTCTAGTATTTTAGAATTTTCTATTTAAGATAAGAGAATACTAAGGTTTGGATACGTTTTTAGAGACGCACGGGATTGAAGAGAACTAAAGCAATCAGGAGACACACGGCAAGGAAGAACACAAGTAAGATAACTACTTGGATCCACCGTCAAAGATCAAGGTCTTCGAAGTTGCGTGACCAACGGAGGAGATCTTTCATCCAGGCGACAAGTATTTAGTATCATTTGTTTGATACTTTAGTTTTCATATACTTCTTATCTTTTGGTATTGATCGTGAACAAAGAAAGCAATATACTTTTCGAGTTTGTACACCCAAGTTTACAAGTACTTTTACTTGTGAACTGAATTTAATTTGCTATGTTCTTGAGTTTAAATTTTCGCTTCATATTTTTAAGTTAAACTCTGGTTGATGTTGGTTAACATTGAAAATAACATCATATACTGATACTTATTTTTAAAACCATAGACCTACAAGTTAATATTATCTTATAAATGTAATACGTAATTCGGTATATGATATAATAGAAAATACTAATTTCGTGCAGTATGAAATTTTGTTTGAAATTTATTATTGATTATGTTATGTAATCTTTATAATGTTACTGTAGATTTTCATGCGATGTGGGTTGCTGTTAGGTGGTTTTGAATGTGTGCAGTGTTAAATAACAATGATTTCTCATTTAATACGTAAAACAATTCATTGAAAAGGTAAAAACACTCATTATTTACATTGTATTTCACACTGTTAACATCCCAAAACTCACCACATTCACAAACAAAAATCATATTAGAACATATGCGATCATTCCACATTCCCAAAATTCTTAACTACATTTTACACATAATATTTTCGAAAAATTATTCTTGTGAATAATCACTGCCACTTTTAATTGGTCATCTGAATTGCTTAAAAAACTTCACCCCTTAATTGTTGGAATTTATATTAGCAGGTAAGCTTAAGCATTTCATCACTTTGCGCTATATGATTCATGATATAACATAGAAAAATTGCACAATCACTCTTGCATTGTTATTCGTTAAAAGTTAGTGAACAAGTTATGATGTGATTAAGTAATTTTTTTCCCTCAAATTAGAAGATTGATTATAATATTCCTATGTCCCCTTTGTGTGATACTTTAGGAACACGGACGATAGGCAAGTGGATGTCTTGTGTTCAACTTTAAATTCGAGGCTCTTTAATACCTCGGCCATTTCGATAGTTTACTTCTTTGAATTTAATTCACGCAAGGAAATAAATCCCAAAATCTATATCCAGGGCATTATTGAATTTACCATGTGTATGAAATTTATGTAACAAGGTGTACATGCATTAAGGAATCTAGGTTACAATATATAATACATAGTGTTACCTAATCCTTACTTCCATTTTATCAAAAAACCAATTATACAACAAACACTACCCAAGAAAATAGTTTTAACATCGTTACTAAATGACTTTTAACATATCTAACCAATGTTAAAACGATTGATGTTAATGTTAACATCGGTTGTTTAGAAATCGATGTAAATTTAACATCTGTTTTAATCTATAACCGATGTTACAACAACATCGCGTTTTTTTTTTTATCTATAACTGATGTCACATAAACATAAATTCACACAGAAACAGATGTTGTTGTAACATCGGTTATAGATTAAAATTGATGTTAGATTTACATCGGTTTCTAAATAACTATTATTGGCGGTTTAACATCGGTTATTAAATCGATCTTAAATCTTTCCAAAACCGACGTGACCACTAACATCGATTTTCATAAGGCGATGTCACACGTGACATAATTATATAGGGAAAATCATTGGATAAAATATAGAATTCCTCCATTAACCTTTTGAACTTGGAAAAAAAGGGTCCACTAAATACAGGGGTGGTAAATTCAGTCCACCAATTAAATATTTGTCGTACTTTTAATCCAATTTTAATTGATGGACTAAATTAGCAACAAAAATTTGGACTATATATGCGACAAAATTTAATTGGTGGACTAAATTTGCAACTCCTTGGATTTTGAAAGACTGTCATTTGGTCAAAATCCCCAAAATTGGACTAAATATGCAATAAAAATTTAATTGGTGGACTAAATTTACTACCTCGATACTTAGTGGACCAATTTTGCCAAGTCCAAGAAGTTAATGGATGAATTCTATATTTTAGCCGAAAATTATTTTTTTTGGACATTATATTTATCACTTTCCAAAAAATGTACATGATGTTGGCCACCATCAAAATACATCCATTAACTTGATAAATTTATCAAAACAGGTCCAAAATTATCCTTTTCGGCCCAAGTTGCTGACGTGACAGGATTATATATTTTCTTATCATTTGTTATTTAATTCAAAATATGAAAATGAGAATAAAATGCCAGTTACCTATTTTTCCCTTCCCTTTTTCTACTTTTCTATTTATTTTTATTTTTTATCATTTTCATTTTCCTTGTTTTTGTATTCCCTTTTCGTCTTATGAATCTTCTTCTTGACCATTGTTGTCCTATTTCTCCAACCCACAATTCATCACAGTTCTTGCTCATTTATCATTCATTATAATTTTCTTCAATTATTCCAATAAAAATATGGCATCATATAGAACCTTAAATAAACCAAAAATAGTGGAACCCACCAAAGGAGAGGAGAAGTCGGTCACTGATAATCGCCCGCGAAAAAGCCTAATGTCGGGAAGAAGCTACGCAAGGAAGGCGGCACCACTGCCAGCGGTGATAAGAGGGTGAAGAATATCTTGGAGATGTAAAAGATCTAAATTTCAAAAGAGCTGAAGCAGGTCCATCACTTATCGCGAAATCCAGACCATTATTAAGTTCATGTTTACTAGTGAATTGGCTAAGCACGCCATTTCAGAAGGCGATTACGAAATTCACGAGCTCTTAAAAGACGAAACCCTAGGGTTCCGTTTGCTATTCCTTAAAGCTTATGGTTTCAATTGTTTTTCACTGGGGTTGCTGAGCACCTTCTATTTATATAAAAGTCCTTTTTTTTAAGATTAGCTGAATGAATAATTGCAATTCATGAATGAAACTTACTGATTTTATGTCAAAAAAGAGGAAAAAGTGATAATGCACTCTTGTTCTTGCTGCTTGGGTCTGCACCACTTCTGCATCAAATGCAATCTATGGTTGCTACTTCCCGACATTCTCGAAGGGGGAAGAGAAAAAAAAAAGAAAAAAAAAAAAAAAAGAAAGGGTAGGGAAGGGTACAATAAATAAATCCTACTGTTGTCATTTTTTTAAACATTTAAAATTAAATATCAAATGATAAGAAAATATATAATCCTTCCACGTCATCATTTGGGCCCGAACATGATAATTTTGTACCTTTTATGATAAATTTCTCAAGTTAGTGGATGTATTTTGATGGTGGCAATTATCATGTACGTTATTTGGAAAGTAGTCAATAAAAGGGACCAAAAAAGTAATTTTCCTTATATACAACATCGGCTATATGACCCATGTCAATGATTTTAAACCGATGTATATTTAACATCTATTTGTGTTCTGATGTTGTTTAACATCTAAATTATAAATCGTATGCCCTATTTATATTACAAATCCCACCTAATAAATAATTCTAGAGGCACGATAGTTTAGATAACATTAAACATTAAAAATCCCACTTACACAAAATATTTAGGCAATTTCAATAGTTTCACAATGTTAGAAAGAGAATGTCCAAAAGTTGAATAATACCAAAGTGAACTGTATGTTTGGAATAATATCAAAACAACAAACTATACATCCAAAAGTCATACACAACATTCAATCATCCAACCATCCATCTTTAACGTCAAAAGAATATCTCGACCATTGAGCCTGAACTTCTTCGATACTCTCAAGAGGAAATGAGTCGCTATCAATAAATACTTCCGATATATATATATATATATAACATAATATTTTTTAGAAATTATTTAGAAATTAACTAAATTCGTAATAAAAAAACACTTTCTAAAGAACAAGCAACAATAGAAAAAATTCAGCTTTATCTTTATGAATGACATGTAAGGATCCTTTCCTTTCATTAGGGATAGAAAGGTTGGTTAAAAAGTGTCATTGAGGTTTGACCTAATTACAAAAAAGAAATTGAATTTCAAAATTACAAAATTACCCCCGAAATTTTATTATCTTATTTCTACCCCCTTCGTAAGAGAAAATATTTTAAAATCCCATTCATATTTATAGGTATTACACGTAAGCTGTTAATAATACTTAACCAAACCTTGTGTGTACTATTTGAAATTTTCAAAACTTAGCTAGGTTTTTTGTAATTAGGTTTGACAGCTTCTAGCTTACCCACTTCGTAAGAAAAAGTTTTTCAAAACCCCCCTTCATATTTATAAATATATTAGGCCATTAATTTTAACATTTCACCAAATTTTGGGGGTATTTTTGTGATTTTTGAAACTTAGGTAGGTTTTTAGCAGGTATTCACAACTTCTACATTACCCCCTTTTAATAAAAAAAATTCAATAACCCCCATTCATATTTATCATTGTATTACAGTTAGGCCGTTAATTTTAACACTTCAACAAACTGTGGGTAATTTTTTGAAATTTTTGAAAATTAGTTAAGGTATTTTGTAATTAGGTCAAACATCAAGGGTACTTTATAATTTTCCCAAATAGATAGTTATAACTTTTTTTCTCTCAAACCTCAACATCTATTTAGAAATTCGCATGATTTAATCAGATATTAAAATTTTTATAAAAAACTTAAATGGATAGAAATGTTTCTTTAAAAGTTTTAAATAAATAAAATTATATTACCTCCTACCAATTTTCCTTAATACCTACTCGGAGAATGGTCCACATCCAACGCATGACATAATATCCACACTTCCAAACTTCGTGTTGTATATTACACTGTTTTACAAATGTAAAATTTAATTTAAACACATAATTTGGTGTACACGTTAATTTAATAAATGTACTTTGGATTGTAAATTACTTACCTTGGGGTAAATCCAATTAACAACTTGCTTGGATTTACTCGTGTGCAAACCACTCAGCGCTTTAAATGGGGTCGCAACACTGGTTAAAAGAAACATAAACGTGTTATTAATTAAATTTACAATACAAGTGACTGTGTTATAATTAGATTTTACCTATGGACTATAAATTTGATATTATGGTCGGGCTTATGGTGTTGTGAACAAAATCACAATGCAATCCCTAATTATGCATAATTACAAAGAGTTTCAAATATTTCCTGCATTTGGGAACAATTTAGTAGTGTGGACATTAAATTCAATAATTAAATAATAAATCCCACGATAAGAATTTAATCCAAATGCTCATAGTATAAACAATACTATTGTTGCCTCCCACCATTACACGTTGTAAAGAAACCCTCAACATTGTTAATTAACTACTGAAAAATATCTCTAAGAAAAATGAGAAACAGGTTGGATGAAGTTCCACAAATATGAGGAGAAGACAACACATATATGCATAAAGTAAAAGGAGGAGGGAATTACATTTTGGGGAAAATAATTCTTTATTTTCAATATTAATTTATATAAAATTTTTGAGTAAAAAGTTATATGCATCCTGTACAATATGCGTTTTTTGGGTTTGTATCCTAACATTTTTCTTTTGTTTTGTTTTTGTAATTTAATGCATCTTCGACTACACAAAATTCTAAAAGTGCATCCTCCAGCCAACCAACTCGCCTAAACTCACCGAAACTCACGAGTGAGGTTGCATCATTTCAAACTCATATATTTCAGGATGCATTTTATCAAATTGGTATACTCCAATGCATTTATCAAAAGTTACCAGAACTTTTTGATTTTCAAAATTTAATAACTTTTTTTTTGTTTTAAATCTATTTTCAAGGTATATTATATCAAATGCACAGGATTAAAGACTTTATTTTTTAATTCTAGTTTTTATTATGAGAATACGTTTGGCAAGCATAAGACAAATGCATAGGAATAAATATTTTATATTTTAATATACAAGAAACCAAATACAAGATGATTTAGCAATGCAAGAGATAAAGAAAGTTGAACAATACATGTTAAAACTTACATATGTTATTAATATTGTCATATAAATAATATCTGAATTATTATAACTTCATTTGCTTGTCAATTTATATTTTTATTATTAAAAATAAAATAAGATTCGGATATTATATTATCATAGACAATAATATAAATTCACAAGCAAATGAAATTATATAAATTGGTATGACCTATTTGTATCTGACTTGATCTGATGGCAAGTCGCAAGATAGCTCGGGTAGACCTTGTTGGGATGAACTAAGCTGATGTCATGGAAAGGGAGAAAGAAACAAGAGATGGGGCTAATAGCTCGGTAAGACCTGTCCTGACCTGAACGAAAACCCTGGGCAAGGCCTTATGAAGGTCTGATCTAGAATTTAAGGAAATTAATAGCTGATCTGACTGGTTTCCCGTGGAGAAACCTCCTTGTCAAATCTCCCCGATGGGAAGTGACCAAATCAAGTCACTCAGAATAACGACCCAAGATTCGCGGGGTTTTTTTAAGGATCTCGGGAGGGGCCCACCTGGTGAAAGTTATAAATATCTTGGCTTCAAGGATGGAAAAGGTATGACATTCTAAGCATTCTAACTTGAATTATTCCGATACAAAAACTGCTTAACTGACTTTTTCATCGGAGAGGTTTCCACTAGAAATCCTCCGGTGGTCCTTTCTAACGTGTTTTTGGTGAAGCAGATCAGGATATTCTCAGGGAAGAAGCAAGTATTCATGGTTCGATTATTTTCAGGGCGAAATAATTGGCGTCGTCCGTGGGAAAGGAGAACGGGTTAAGGAGTAAGGCAGGAAACCATGAAATTGGATGGGCTCAGACAAAATCTCGTGACGTAGATAGGTGCCACATCGAGTTCTGCCATGCCGACAGGGGCCCCGGAGCCGACAGGGCCATCAAAAACAGCTAGGCGAAGAAGAAAGCAACCTCCACAAGATGCAACATGCCAGCAGCGGACTTGTGAACGCTGCCTTTTTTGAAGCAAATATTGGTGTTGACCGGCAAGGCGGTGGAAGCGGCGGTGGAGAAAATATTCGCAAAGATCTCGCCGTCCCAGATTAAAACAAACCATCCAGTGGGTGTGGAGACAACCTGAAACACTTAGCGCATGGTCAGAACCCCAGCCCGGGAAGTGGAGGAGAGCTCTTTCTACTCAGACAGCGATACCTCAAGCAAGACCAACCCGGACCTCACTGAGCAGATGCAAAAAGAGGTCAGGGAAGTCAGGCAAAAAATGGTAGGCACTTTGGTAGGACCAACGCGGCGAAGCACCCCGTTCACGGAGGCTGTCATGAGTGACGATCTCTCGACCTCATACCGACCATGGGCTTTGAGTATAGCGACGAATCCTTGGGATCACTTATATCGGGTCGAAAATGCAGCAACCATGCATAAATTTTTGGATGCGGTGATGTGCCGGGTATTCCCCACCACCCTCACTAAATCAGCTCAGCTTTGGTTCAGCCAATTGCCCCCCAAATCTATAAGCAACTTTTATGAGTTTAGTTCTGCATTTTTGCACCAATTCAGCAGCTGTAGGATATACAAGAAAATGCCGCTAGAGCTATTTAGTTTGGAACAGAAAGAAGGGGAAGGCCTGCGTACATATATAAAGCGATTCACGGATGCCAAATTGGAGGTGTCGTCAGTAGCGAAAGAACTCTCGATAAATGCCTTGGCCTAGGGACTCGGGAAGGGAGAGTTCTTCCAAGCATTAGTAGTCTCCTGGAAAGAGCAGAGATGTATATTCACTAAGAAATGTCCTTAAAGCTGAATGATGATGGAGAGAAATGAAGGGAACAAGCTGACAGAGAAGAAAAAATCCAGTTCAAGAAACTCAGGAAAGATCTAGCATGAGGACGCCCCAGATTTGACCGATACACACCATTGGCCTCACCTCAAGGAAAAATCATGTAGGCTATCAAGCGGCACCCCGACCTTAAATAGCCAAGGAGATACGCTCAAAACCTACGAAAGGAGGAGTCTGACCGGTTCAATTGATACCATAATGAGTATGGTCATGACATGGACCAATGCACACACCTGAAGGATGAGATAAAGTGAATAGTGTAGGCAGGACATCTCAAAGAATTCGTGTGAGCAAAACATGAAGGATCTAGGTCTTACTCCTATAATAGAGATCGGTATCAGACGACCATGCAAGAGCGGGGTGGTACCTGTGAAAATAGGCAGAGAGAGAACCAGTCTCAGGAGGTAAGAGGAGAAATTCAGATGATCACACGCGGGGAATGGGATGAGCACTCGCGACGCACCCTGAACAGCTATGTACAGGCTGCAAAAGGTCTGTCAAGAAAGACGCAAGAAGTGGGACAAGTAGTCCCGAACCCGAACATCTGCTTTGGCTTAGAGGACGAGAATGACATCTTAGCACCCTATATGGACGCCTAAGTGATAATAGCTACCATAGCTAACTATAACGTGTGGAGAATCTTCGTGGACATAAGAAGCTCGGCAGATATCTTATTTTATAACTGCTTTAAGAAGTTAAACTTGGACTTGGAATTAGAGGACGTCACTACCTTATTAGTGGGTTTCGCTGGGGGAGCCCTACTTGGAGCAGTGAATCTCCAAGTCACATTGGAGGATGAATCGTTTAGGAAGAAGAAATCGGTGCGTTTCTTGGTGGTTGACGCACCATCTTCATATAATTATATGCTTGGTCGACCGTCCGTAAGCCAATTACAGGCAGTGATCTCTGTCTACCATATGAAGATGAAATTCCCTTCTCAAGAGGGAGTAGGTGAGGTTCGAGGAGACCAATATGCATCAAGTAGAGCATATGTGGACAGTATTCAAATAAATGAAGAGGTAAGGAGATCAAATAAACCTAGGATAGAGGTGATTGTGCCTGATCTGGATCCGTGTGAAGAAAACTTGATGACGGTCGAGATTGTACCAAGGGATGATAGCCGAGTCGTACGCGTGAACGACCTTGAGCCCCGAGGTACTAGTGGAGCTCGTGGCACTCTTAAGAAATAGCGTTGATGCCTTTTCCTGGTCTCCCCATGACTTGGTAGGGATAGACCTGGCGATAGCCAAGCATCACCTTAACATCAGCTCCACGGTGAAGCCATTAAAATAAAAAAAGAGCAACTTTAGTCCCAAGAAGGAAGTTATTATCGGAGCGGAGGTAGAAAAGTTGTTGCGAGCTAAGCACATCGAGGAAATACAATTTCCATAATGGCTTTCTAATACAGTGTTAGTACCAATAACAGAAGAAGTTTGGCGGATGTGCATCGACTTCTGTGATCTTAGTTGGGCTTGCCCTAAAGAACATTACTCCTTACCGAGGAAAGATCAGCTTGTGGATTACACCTCAGGCTGTGAATTTCTCAGCATGATGGACACCTATAAGAGATACCATCAGATCAGGTTGTCAAAGGAGGATTGGAAGCGTGTTAGCTTTAAAACCCCAAAGGGAACGTATTGTTACGTAGTCATGCCCTTTGGACTTAAAAATGTGAGATCAACGTACCAGCGGCTAGTTGACAGGATGTTCAAAGCTCAGCTCGGGTGAAACATGGAGGTGTATGTGGATGACATGCTAGTAATGAGCACTAGAGCAGCCTCGCATGTGATCGACCTGAGGGAGAACTTTGACACATTGAGAAGATACAGAATGAAGCTCAATCCCAAGAAGTGCACATTTGGGGTACGAGCTGGAAAACTCCTCGGAAACATGGTCGCGAAGAAGGGAATAGAAGCTAACCCAGAGAATATCAAGGCCATTATGGATATGCATCCTCCACGGAATGTCAAGGAGATGCAGTGCTGGCAGGTCGGATAGCAGCCCTGAGCAGGTTTGTGTCTCGCTCGGCATAAAAGAGTTTTCAATTTTTTTGAGCCTTGCGGAAGAAGGATCGACCCCAATGGGATGAGGAATGTAAAGTGGCATTCCAAAAGCTAAAGGAGCATTTGGTCAGCATGTCGCTACTAACCAAACCAATTGTGGGTGAGCCATTGATCTTGTACATGTGTGTGGCGAAGAAAGCGGTGAGCACAGTTTTGATTAGAGAAGAAGGCAAGTTGCAGAAGCCAGTATACTATTGGAGTATGTGTTGCATGATGCCGAGCTCCGGTATGTAGAATTAGAGTGAGCCATGCTAGCTCTGGTCGGGACAGCTTGCAAGCTCCGCCCCTATTTTATTTCACATGAGATAGTGGTCAGAGCTAATCTGCCTTTGAAGGCAATAATGAGTAAACTAGAGGTCTCAGGGCGTTTAGTAAAGTGGATAATTGAGCTAAGCGAGCTTAACATTAAATTTGAGGGATGAACTGCGACTTAAGGCCAAGCATTGGCTGATTTCATGCAGAAAATGCAAGCTCTCCTAAAGAAGAGAAGGAGTGGGAGATATATACCGATAGATCGGTAGGAAGTTTGGGTTGTGGAGTAGGAATAGTTCTGACAGATCCCGAAGGCGTGACTACACATTATGCGGTATGATGAACTATTTCCTGTCCAACAACAAAACAGAGTACGAGGCTCTTCTAAGGGGGATACAGATGACGAAAGAGCTCAGGGCAGAGCGCATATGTGCTCGGGTAGACTCCCAGTTTGTCTATAAATAGATAAGAGGTGAGTTTGACACGAGAGACGAGCATATGTGGAAGTACTTAGCCCAATTTCATAAATTATCAAAAACCATGACAGCCTTGAACGTACTTCAGATTCCCAGGGAGGAAAATAGTCGAGCTGGTTACTTGACTAAGGTGGCTAGTTCGGCAACAGGTTGTCAAGAGAGAGTTATCACCCTACTTATGGCATACCAAGAATTTGAGAAAGGGGAAATAAGCGAGTTAGAGAAAGATGAAGGTTGGCGCTCCCCCATTAGGGCATACCTCGAAAAGGGAGAGCTGCTAGAGGATAGGAGGGATGCAGCAAAAGTGCAGATCAGGTTGTCCCGGTTCTGTCTGATGAAAGGAGAGCTGTTTAGAAGAGGGTTTGGGTAGCGTCTTTTGCGGTGCTAGAGTTTGAAAGATGGCGCTCATGTTCTCAAGGAGATCCATGAGAGGTGCTGTGGCAACCACATGGGCGCTAGGACTCTATCGAGTAAGATAATGAGAGCTGGCTATTTTTGGCCGCAATTAAGGAAGGATGCAGAGGACTTTGTGAAGAATTGTGACAAATACCAGAAGAACTCTCCCCTCATACATCGACCTGTAGAGGAGCTCATGACAATGAGCTCTCCCTGCCCCTTCGCGAAATGGGGAATAGACCTGGTATGGCCCTTCCCCACAGCTCCAAGCTAAAAGAAATTCTTAATAGTGAGAATTGATTATTTTAGTAAGTGGGTAGAGGCAGAGGACATAGCGAAAATCATGGAAGAGACAGTAATGCGGTTCTTGTGGAAAAACTTGGTGTGTCGGTTTGGTATCCCAAGAATCCTAGTGTCAGATAACGGCACGCAATTTATGGGAGCTCGGATTTAGGCTTGGTGTATAAAAATGAAGATAGAGCAGCATTTCACATCTGTCTATCACCTCCAAGCGAACGTCCAGGTCGAGGTAACCAACCGCATTTTGGTATAAGGTATTAAAGCAAGCCTAGAAAAGTCAGGAGGGAGGTGGGCAGAAGAGCTCAGCTCGATCCTGTGGGCATACCAAACTAATTCTAAAGTAATTACGGGAGAGACACCGTTTAGTTTGGTGTATGGTATGTATGCCGTGATTCATGTAGATATTGGTATAGTATGGATGTCGTGATCCCCGTAGAGATTGGTATAGAAACCCACAGAATACTGAACTTCAATGAAGATTAAAATAAGATGTTGATACAAGATGCCTTGGATTTGGTGGAGGAAAATAGAGAGCGAGTCTATGTGAAAATGGAGCACATGCACGGAAGAATTCGGGAAACTTATAATAAGTCAGTGGTCAAAAGGCAATTTCAAATAGGATGTGTGGTTTTTCGCTGAGCTGATTTGGACAAGACTATAGGTAAGTTGGATGCTGATTGGGAAGGTCTATACAGAGTGAAGTTGCCATGACCATGGAACATATCAAACTTACGAAAATATCATATGTGAAACCAATGTACCCAGTTACTTATGAAGATTTTGATTCATTTGACTTGTGATCTAGGAAAACCTGACCTGATTGTCAGCTAAGGGCGCGAGCCCCAAAATTTAGACCGATTAGCTAAGGTATGGATATCCCAAACCTGACCTAGTTGTCAACTAAGGGCGTGAGCCCCAAAATTTAGCTCGATTGGCTAAGGGATGGATATCCCAAACCTGACCTGATTGTCAGTTAAGGGCATGAGCCCCAAAATTTAGCCCGATTGGCTAAGGGATGGATATCCCAAACCTGACCTGATTGTCAGGTAAGGGCACGAGCCCTAAAATTTAGCCTGATTGACTAAGAGATGGATATCTCAAACCTGACCTGATTGTCAACTAAGGGCGCAATCCCAAAATTTAGCCCGATAAGATAAGGGATGGATATCCCAAACCTGACCTGATTGTCAGTTAAGAGTGCGAGCCCCAAAATATTGGCCCGATTGGCCAAGGAATAGTTTTCCCTGACCTGGCCTGATTGTCAGTTAAGGGTGCAAGCCCCAAAATAGTAGCCCGATTGGCCAAGGGATAGATTTCCATGACCTGACCTGATTGGGGACATGAGCCTCAAGAAATGGACCAAGAAAGGAATACTACAAAAATACTCAAAAAAATTAAGCAAGGGCAAGAGCTCCGGAATTTATTCAAGGCAAAACGACTTTTGTGAACTTAAGAGATCCAATTACAATGCGTAGAAAAGAGAAGTTCTAGCGAATCGCAAAGCATGGAAATACATCAGGATAAATCGCACAAGCATCAGGATTTAGATGAGGAGGTCCTCTTATCAGTAGCCAAAACTTGCCGAATGCGTCACATCTCCAGTTTTGTCTCATGAAGGCGTTGGCGGTACCCTTCGCTCGGTTGCAGAATGAGCCTCGCCGACGGCGGTGGTCAGACGACACACTGATTCAAGCAAATCAGCCCTTTCCTCCTGAAGTTGATGATTGAGCTGGCGGAGCTCCGCCCACTCGCGCTTGTAATAGCGTTTCTTCTTCCTTTTCCTTTCCAAGAGTTTGCTTAGTTGAGAGGACTTTGCGCGAAGTTGAGCATTTTCCTCAGAAAGGTGAAAATGTTCATTGAAGAAAGAAAGGTTTTTCTTCTTCAGAATATCAATTTCCTCAAGTAAAGAAGGCGGAGCCATAATGAAAATCTTGCACAAGAAAGATGGATTTTATAGAATAAGGAAAGGTACAAATAGTACTAGGGTTTCTTGTATTTGCGGAAACCCTAAATGCATAAACAGACAAAATGGAAATAAAACGAAATATTGTTCAAGTACAGATCTAACAAAATCAAAATAAAGATACGACTACTCAAAGCAAAATAAACAGCCTAAGCATCATAATCCTCTGTGTTCAGCTCCCCCCCCAATCTGCTCGGTCACTCTGATCACTTCTCAGAAATATCGCTCAAACTGGGCACTGCTCTGAACACTCTACAGAAAACCCCCAACAGCATCGGTTGTTTTTGCTAATAGGCATCGGTTCTACAACCGATGCCTATTAGACCGATGCTAAAAAACTTGGACTTTAGGCATCGGTTCTACAACTGATGCTAATAACTTACATAAGTATCGGTTGTTTAACAAAAACTGATGCTTAATGTATATATTAGGCATCAGTTTTGGTCAAACAACCAATGTCTAATGTATAGATATAAACATCAGTTTTGTCAGACAACCGATACTAATAACTGACATAAGCATCGGTTGTTTGACCAATACCGATGCCTAATCTATACATAAGGCCTCGGTTTTGGTCAAACAAATGATGCCTATGTATGGATATACACATCTATTTTGAGAAACAACCGATGCTAATAACTGAGATAAGCATCGGTTGTTTGACCAAAATCGATGCCTAATGTATAGATATAGACATCGAGTTTGTAAAACAATCGATGACAATCTCGATATTTTTTGCTTGAAATTTGTCCTCCAAATATGGAGAACAAAGACAGGGAAACATAAAAAAATAATATTTATTTGGGATGATTCCATAAATTATTCTTAAATAATAATAATAATAATAATAATAATAATAATAATAATAACTTCTTTCAAAATTACAAATACCCATTGAGGAAGCAATTTGTAGCATAGAAACAAACATTGAAGGTATTTGMAATTTTGAAATAAAGATGGAGTTTTCTGTATTCATGCTAAACACCAAAAATACTTGTTGTAATTACACTCTTCTGTTGAGGAAGCAATTTGTAGCATAGAAACAAACATTGAAGGTATTTGCAATTTTGAAATAATGATGGAGTTTTATGTATTCATGCTAAACCCCAAAGATACTTGTTGTAATTAACACTCTTGTGTGTGTACACATGTATTATCAAGATAATAATATCGAGTTTTGTACAATAAGTTTATGTCATTTCCAAACCAATAAGAGCTTTTTTAACGCATGCTAAAAGAAATCGAATTGCTTACCCCTCCTTCAGCGTCAAGATTGTTGTATGGACAGCATCGTCAAGTTCCATATCATCCGTGTACCTACAAAAATTTCAACGAAAACAGATTAATGGCCTAATATCAGAAAGGTTCAGGATATTTTAATCATATATAGTAACAAAGCATCAACATGTAAATATTAATAATAAAACAAGTATTTAAGACCAAAAAAAAAAAGAAATAAAAACCCACCTTTTCTCTAAAAAAGTCTTAGCATTGGATACATTCTTCCCATAGATGATGCTTTCCAAGAGAAGTAGGAACCTGAAGTATCCACCTACAGTTCAAAAAAAAAAGGTTTAATAAATGATGAAACGGTGGATATGCTTTCGTCAGCAAAAAGAACACCAAAAAAATAAATGCAAGAGAAATATGTTAGAACAAGACATGAAGGGCATACCTGATATAGCTGTGGGCCCTTGTCATCTTATCCAGCAACGAAGAGTGATACACCAAATGGCCTCACACCACTATCCAAACAACCAAAAGTTTAGAAGAAGACAAACATACTAATTAAAAAAAAAAAAATTTCATTCTATTAAACATGCATAAACAAACAACATATAAGTTTCAAGAGTCTATGAGGAATTCCCTTGAGAGAATTGAGAGAAATTTGTACCTGGAGTTTTAATATTTATGATCCTCGAGTATTCATCAAAAGCAGAAGTTGACATTTTAAAACACTTATTTTTTCCAGGCAAAAAAAAAAAAGATTTAATGAAATCCCAACATTGTTCTTTAGAATATTTTATCCAATAAAAATAAAGACAGTTTTTATATAACAATTTAATTTTATGCAATGTTTATGAAACCGATCATATCACAATAAATCACAAAAATAGAATCAGAAAAAATAAATAAACAATACAATACTCAAGCAAAAAATAGAACCAATTAGTACCTTATGGATGTATATACGAAACTTCAGTTGGATGAGTAATCAATGAGTCATCTCCTCGCTGTGAGTGAAACAGGACAATTTAGTTTTAGCAGAAAAAATTATTGTTTAAAAAAAATCAAGTTGAGAAATATTGCCTAGGAAAGGAAAAATTCAAGAGACATAGAGGAAAACTCTCTCATGCAATAATAGAACATTTGTAGATACATATTTACAAAGAACAAAACCTACATGTCTAAATTAATTCCAGCTTATGAAACCTGTAGAAGTTCATTCAAGCCAAGCCCCATTGTTTGGCCCAGGCGGTCCCCTTCCCTCATTTGACCCAAGGCCTTTCGGATTTTCCTCAAGAGCACCTTACAGCTTCTCTTCCCTATAATAATGAGATGCCTTCTTAGAGTCATGCGGGCAGGCCTACTTCCTTCCCTTTAAAGTCAACTCCGGTTAACTTATCCTCAAAGTCTCTTCTGATTAAGAAAGGGTATTATTTTTCCGTTACAATTAACGAGTCCCTTTACCAATCTCGTGTTTTGCTTTTACGTGACTCACTCATCGGCCATCTTCTCCGACCAAAAGGATCAAAGCCGCTTACGATCGATTCTATCAAAGAATCGTTATCTTCTGCATGGAGCATCACCGGCAATTGGAATCTTGTACCACTTGGCAAGGGATATTTTAGTATCTCTTTCGCTCTTACCGAGGATCAAAATCGCACGTTTTCCAAGACGGCTTGGAAGATTGGCTCATCCACTCTTAGGCTCTTCCCATGGACCCCGGATTTCAATCCTTATAAGGTGTCTTTGGCTTTCTCTCAGGTTTGGGTTCGCTTATATGAACTGCCTATTGAATATTGGGAACGGTCTTTTATTTTGAATATTACTAGGGTAGTTGGTACGCCTTTGAAAATTGATGAGCGTTCTCTTAATGGATCTGTCGGCCACTTTGTTCGTGTGCTGGTTGAGTTAAACCTCATACCCTGCATGAAACAGTCATGATTGAGCGGGAGGGGTATTGCGGTTATATTTCATTAGGTTACGAGAACCTGCCAAATTTCTGCTCGATTTGCAAAACGGTGGGACACCTTGTCGGTTCTTGTCCTGCTCGTAAAACTTGTGCCGCTCAGAATTTGGTGAGCTAGGAATGGCAGACGGTTAACACCAGACGCTCTCGTCATCATTCTGATTCTCGTGAGCATCAGGTCCATAACCGTACGGATTCCTTCTCGACTCTCGAGCGCCTACTAATCCTCCTCTGACGAGTCCTAACACCTTTCCTGTGTTACAAGCTAAAGACTGCACGGGTCCTTCGTCACCTCCTACCTCGGAGCCTACTTCGAGGTCCGAGCCGTTATCTCCCGGCCCAGTGAACACGGCTCCTAAAGCCGCTGCTACTCTTGTTCCTCCGTCCGGTTTGGAAGGGCAGGATTACTGTACTGCTTCTGAGACTTCTGAGATAGTTTGTGACTCCTCTCGACATCTAGTACTTTATAAAGAACCTACTTCTTCGTGCAAGAGTAATGTTGATCAGGTGGACATAGGTTCTTCGGATAAGGTCTCTCCTTCAGCGCAACATACTCGAATAGCATGTCTTGCACATGAAGAATGTATTATAGTGGACGAGTCGGATATTGGCAGCCAACATCGCACCCCTATTTTTCGTAAACCCGCCACTGATCGGGAACTAATTGATATAATTCATAAATTACAACAGGAGTCTTCTACTCCTTTCATTGTCAACGATCCAAATTCTTCTCTTGCTCTTCACCTTATGGATTTCACTTCTGGATAATCTTGGGCGGATATGGCTGAGGAAGGAGTTTCTACTCCTTTACGCAAAACTTCAAAGAGTTGTCTTAAGCGAGGATTTCTTATAAAGCGCTAGTTTCCTTGTTTTCAGTTTTTTTTCATTGTTTGCTATGTACTCAGACACTTTTCTCCTTTTTTAATAAAAGCGCCGCAACTTAATTAAAAAAATAAAAATAATAATAAATGGTTAAAAATATATTTAATCATTAACCACAGATTAAGTTAAAGCCTTCAATGCAAATCTTTATCTACGAGCCATGCAAAAGTTCTAAAAATTATTTTCCAAAACCAGTGACATACAGTTTCAAGAAATGGACTTCTGAAAGTTTTCAGATTGGTTCACTGGATCAATGACTATATAATCTCAATTTCTAGAATTACCGTTTAACTTATTAGTCTTAAACAGTTATCTTAATTTCTAATATGTCATTTTATCAATAAAAACAACTTTAACAAAATAATTATAAAAAAAATCAGAGATCAACCGAGAAACTGCACAATAGTTAGTTTTATAGATAATTTTTATTCATTACCCTCCAAATCAGAAATCACATAGTGCAGCAGAGTTTTTTTCACACGAGGGTCTACGGGCCCCGTACAAGGAAGCTCTCAGAATCGTTCTCAAAGGGATACGGATTTCTACTAGATACCTTTTTTGACTGGTAAGCAGCAAAATGCAGCCCAAATAGATGATCCCCCCATATATCATATTTATAGTTCTCCTGCATATTATCCAAGAAAATATTTAAAAACATAAGGATTAAAAAAATTTTGCATTTGAAGTTAAAAACATAAAGATTTAAAAAAATGTATTCAAACAAATGGGACCTAATTAAATAAGATGAATCACCTTCTCAATAAATTTCATTGAAGACAACACATTGACAATATCATACAGCCTTCTGACTTTTGCTACAAAGTTACGTGAAAAGAGTGTTATCGAAAATACATATATTTGTATCTTTTAATAGAGCAAGCAAACTGGGAACTGAAAAGCATATAACAAAGGTAAATTACTTCTGGTTGTCATCGACGTGTGTTTTCCATCACCAAGCAAGAGCTTTGCAGCGTCATCAATAGAGATCATATCCATCTGCAGCAGAACAATATTCTCAAGTTGTGAAGCGCAACACTTTGACATAATAACTATCACCGAGAAATATATATATATATATATATATATATATATATATATATAATATCTAAATAAACAATTACATCAGTGCAGAGAAAAAGCTTAACGAAATTCTGAGTAAGAAAGCCTAGAGATTTTTCCTTTCTGTTGTCACTTATATATATTAAAGAAAATTCATCTTTAATTGAAATATAATAAGAAAAGCATAGAAACAATAAACAAATAAGAGCTCTATAAAAATAACTAGGATTAATACCGGATTTGGTTGCCACACCAACATATTTAGGAACAGAAGTAGAATCTGACTTTTGACTTAGGTTGTTCATATCCGACATATCATCTTCATGATCATCTGAAGCCTGATTTATAGAAAACAAAACAATTATTATTATTATTATTATTATTATTATTATTATTATTATATCATTTCAGGTAATAAAATCAAGGAAACTTGCAGCTATCATTGAACTAAATTCATCAATAATTAGAATTAGCTGAGTTTTGAATTAGATCAAATAAAATAAGAAAATAGAAATAAAAGAAAAATATACTTTCTCAAAGCAACTTGTATCAGCTGCAGAGCCATTCTCTCTCAAACTTGACTTTTTTACCATCAATAGATCGAAATTAGAAGAATTTAAGGTTAATAAAAATGCGTAATCAATTTAATCCTCGGGCTTCAAAATAAATTCAAAAAATTATTAAAAAAAATAACAATTATTACATTTAGGGCCTCTAAAGCATCAGGGATCGCCCCAAACCCTTTCCAAGTATATCGATCTTTCGCCTTCCTCGACAGAATCTGAAATCATAAAAAAGCGGAAACCCTAACAGTCAGCTCAAAAATTAATTGTAGTACATTTCAATTTTCAATTACACGCAAAATCCAAAAAGAGTTCACAAATTAGAAGTTCTTACACCAACGCTTTCAAGACATATATCGTAGATGCTCCTGCTTTCAACACCTACGAACGAATTTCACCTAAATTAATGAACAACCTAAGAAATTCAAAAATTAGTTTAAAGGGAGATAATGAATAATCGTGAATTCTCTTTCATACCTAGTTTTGAGGCTGTATCATCAAGCCCAATGGTCTCAATTCCCTCTCGATTGTACAAGCTTAGGAAACTTTACAGTCAAAATGAAAATTTGAAATTCCATAAAAACTCGCACACACGCGTGGAAAAAAATAGGGGTTCTTAAAAAATTACATACTTGGAGATATAATTTTCCAACAAAAAGTAAAAGTTTTAATTTAATATATGCATCGGTTTTAACTCAACAAGCGATGCTCATATTTAATTATAGGCATCAGTTGTGTTGACTAACCGATGCATATGCTTTTTAATGAAAATTTAGATTTTTTTTTATTATTTTAGGCATCGGTTGTATCTAAACAATAGATGCACAAAAGTCTTCCCCGACTATTATAGGCATCGGTTTTTTGGTAAAACCGATGCATATAATTTTTATTTATTACAAAAAAAAACCGCACGACAATAGACATCGGTTTCTTCTTAACAACCGATGCTTAAAACTCTTTTTTAATTATAAAGAGGACCCCGCACAACATTAGGTATCGGTTGGTACAACAACCGATGCCTATACCCTCGTTCCAATAGCATTTTTTGTAGTAGTGGAAGCTCGTCCAGATTAGCCAAGGTAAAAGAAGACACAATCGCTGGTAAGGCCAAGGTCAGCGACTGTTTTGAGGGAGAGAGAGTTGAAGAAGAGGCTTGGAAGGCTTGACGAACACGTTAAGCAAACTCAAAAGCCCCGAGCGGATGAAGCTGATCATCCTCTTCAACATGCATGAAGCCCGTGGGTTCTGGAGGATCCTTTAAGTGGATGGAGTGATCAAAAGGAGCAGAGGGGTTTTAACCAGACCATTTTGCCTGAGCATCCAGGCCGAAGTGGTAGAAGACCTGGGACTCAGGTACGAGAATTCCGTACAACTCAATGGAACCAAGAGAAGCTCGTCTAGTCATCTCCCTGGTCAGCTGGATAAGCCTTTGCCCTTCCTTTGAGTGGAGGAACTCAGCTCGCCCCTCAGCTTGCCTTTTAGCTTTACCCTCGGCCTGACCCTCAGCTCACGCTTCCCTGATGTTTTCCTTATCCTCTTCCGTCTGTATTAACACCAAGGCTCGGCTCTTTCCTTCCGACTCTTGAGCTTTCTGTAGCTCAGTTTGGGTGGCCTTCAAATCATCACTCCTCTCCTTCAGACGGGTGATCAACCTCTTCTCTTGCTCTTGTAGGATTGCGTGCTCCTTGACCAAATTGTTATTCATCAAGGAACCTTGGCCCCACGCCACTAGTACGGCCCTCTTTACAGCAGACTGAAAAGAAGAAAAGGGAGATGATAGAAGAACAAAGAAAGGATGAGTAAAATGACAATTGAGACAAAAATGAAAGTAAACAGAGCAGTGAGACCCTGACCCTATCCTCATCACGACGGAAGGACTCTATCAGCTCATGATCCGTCAACTTCTCCAAGGTTCGACGATTGACAAAAGAGGACTGCAAATTAATGAAGGGGATTGCCATGTCTCCCGGGCAGTCCAGAATGGAGGAGCTGTTAAAGAAGCTCTGGTTGGGGGTCACCACCTTGGACCCCGAAGGGACCGCCCCTTTGCCCGAGCGAGCACGTTTGCGTGAAGTAAGCTCGCGCTCGTCGTCGGAGTTGGAGTGGATGGTCAGATCAACATCATGGCTGACCACCCTTTCTGGTCGGACTACTACCTTCGTCCTAACTGCCCCCTCTAACCTCGCCGTTCCTTCTGGACTGGCCACAACCTTGGGCTCGGTCGATACGACAACTCTGGTAGGTTCGCTAAGAGGGATCTTCTCAGCACTGGGGGCGGCTCCCTGGAGACGCGCGGCCATCCTCTTTTTCATCATTGTGATTGGAGAAGAGATTTGCCATAATAAATCAGTATAAGAAAAAAAAAGGAGAGAGAAGGGAGAAAGAGATTTACAAAAGGGGTATTAAGTTCCTAAGTATGAAAAATAATAGGGAGGTAAAGTTGGTTGAGCTCTTTTAGTATACCGATTTTGAGAGTCAAAGGGCCACTCTCTTTTCTGGAGTTGAAGAAGCTTAGGATAGGTGTCGTGAGGAGTTCTGACAGGTGAAAGACGTTTTGGTTCAAGGTGTGGATGATTCTTTCCAAAGAGGGGGATCAATCTCCTCTGGATAAATGGGCCTGAGCTGGGATAGCGCTAATCGAAAGGCGTAGCAAATTTGACTCAGTGCGTTGAAAGTTTGAGTCAGTGCGTTGCATAAATGTACGCAACGTCTCCTCGAGATTCGGTGAAATGGGTGCTTGAGTTGGTGGTGGTGGAGGCACTGGTGCTTGAACTTGCCTTTGTGGATGCGGAGAAAACGGTGCTTGACCTTGTCCTTGCGGTTGTGGAGGAAATGGTACTTGACCTTGCACTTGTGGTTGCGATTGTTGCATTGGTCGAGTTGAAAATGAGAATTGGCATTGTCCCCATTGTTGTTGATATGTTTGTTGAGGAACAAAGTTATTGTGCGGCCTTTGATTCGGTATCGGATTGGCCGCATTTTGAGGGTTTGACCATCAGAAATTCGGATGATCTCTCCACCAATTAGGTTTGTTGTTGCGTGAGTTATAATTTTGATATCCCTGCCCAGTTTGATTAGCTTGATAACCTTGAATAGCAAGTGCTTGCTCATTAGTTCCATCAGCTTGCTCGAACACTACTTGGCATAAATTCGCTCCATGTCCGTACATGCCACAAATGCCACACGTTTCTTGTGAAGATGAAATGCCTTGAGACAAGAGCGTGTTTTGAGTTTGTAAAGAAGCCACTTGTCTCGTTAACTCAGCAAGTCTAAGGGTATCGTCATGTGCCATGTCGATCTCATGAACAACTACTTTCTTCAATCTCAAGCTTTTCTGTTGAGAATTGTAGCTTATAGACTCGCATATGTCCCATACTTCTTGAGCGGTACGTGACCCAATCTCTCCCCCTGCTGCATTGTCCACCATATACTGAAATATAAGAATAAGCCCATCATAAAAGAATTGGTTAACGAGCTCGGGTGGATAGTGATGACGTGGGCACTGTGTCAACAACTCTTTAAAACGCTCCCAAGCTTCATGGAATGTTTCGCCATCTATCTGGTAGAACGACGCTATCTTCACTCGGAGTTGAGACGTCGTTTGATTTGAAAAATATTTCCCCATGAAGCGATCATACACCATGTCCCAATTTGTAAGAGAATCGGGCTCCAACGACAAAAACCAGGTCTCCGCCTTGTCCTTCAACATATACGGGAAACATCTCATTTTCAACTGATCTTCATTAAGTCCTTGCAAAGAAAATGTTTGGATAATCGAGTAAAATTTCCGAATGAAGGTTATCGGATCTTCGTGCAAACGCCCGTAGAAGGAAGGCAAAAGATTGAAATGAATTGCCTTAAACTCATAATCTCGGGCCGCTGGGCCTAGACGAATGCATGATGTAGATGGTCCAATCACGGGCCGAGCAAATTCACGCATACGTGCCGGTTGAGGCTCATGTTGATGAAACGGCCGGTTAAATGGAACGTACGGTCCTCGAGGATGAAATTGTTGTTGTTGATTGAACTGTTGTTGATGAAAGAAATAAGGCATTTGTTGTTGATTCAGTTGCATGCCTTGATTGTTAACGTGATGATTGAACTGATCTTGATTAAACGGTGGTGGATTGGGTATATTATTCTGTTCATCTCGAGTTTCCGGTTGGATTGGTTCCGACGTATTTGTTCCGGATGAAGCCATTGATGATTCAGCTATTGATGTCAATCGTGCTCGATTTACCCGTTGGATGTTGTCGACTAAAGGTAATATTTCTCCACCCAAGGACCTACGTCCTTGCATTCACTAACTAACAGATTAAAACAGTCGAGACACAATAACACAAACTTAAACAAACTAAACTAAACATATACGAACAAATATTTTTGGACAGCCTTTCTCAATTACCCGGCAACGGCGCCAAATCTTGAATCGAACTTTTTTCGCGTTAAAAGAAAATGAAAAGCTCGTCCGCAAGAGAACAGAGCTATTGTATGCGATAAGTTGATCCGAGTCGAATCACAAGGAATTGCAATCGGCGTCGATAAATGTTTGTTCACAATTTTTATAATTAAACACACGATCTATTTTGGTTCAACAATTCTACAACTACGAATTCGAAATCAAACATGCGATTATTAAAAACCTAATTAACCAATTAAACCTAATTGAAAGCATAAAAATTCAGATATTAAAAACGAGAAAGCATCATCATTAAACTAGCAATTCGAAAACACTTAAATTACTAAACTAGCATAGTCAAACTAGCATACTAATAATGAAACGTACAACTTATGAAACTAACTCCAAAGCCAAATTACAAAAGCAGAAAATACAACTTATAATTCATGAGAAACTCGCAGCAAACGATCAAACTTCAGCGACTAACAATGCCCATGAACGACGTTGAATATAGAAACGAGCCTCCGACGCAATCTTCAAACGAAATCTTCAAATTTAATGTGAAATAGGGAGATGAATATAATTCTAAGTGTTCTGGACCTCGCCCCCTCGAAGTCTGCTGTTTAAAATGAAGAAACAACCGGTTTTTATAGATTTCTTCAAAATAATCGCTCAACCACTTGAGCGTCGACGGTGCATCGATCGACGGGAGCCAGGCTGCACGCGTCGACCAGGAAGTGCATCGATCGACGAAATTAGGATCGACGCTTCAGAGCCTATGCGTCGATCTAGCGTCGATCGACAGAATTAAGATCGACGCTTCAGAAGCTGAGCGTCGATCGACGCGGGCGTGGCGTCATCAGTGCGTCTGTCGACGGGACTAGGATCGATGCTTAAGAAGCTATGCATCGACCTAGCGTCGATCGACGCGAGCGATTCTCGGCGTCAACGCGGGCTCTACATTGCGGCGCCTGCGTGGCTTCTGCTCGTCGCTCGTCCCGTTTTCCTCGTTCTGAGCTGAAATACTAAAATGGAACAAAATTAGATTATTTCCTACAAAATAAAGTAAAAACACATTAAACACCAGAAGAAACGAAAAACATTAAAAAGGAATAAAAACTATAAAAAGATAAGCTAAAACACGTAAAAGCACACAACACACAATGCAAAAATACACGAAAATCACATACAAATATGTACAAATCATTCACATCAACACATAAATGACATACTGCCTTGCATCACACAAAATTAGTTTAGTGTTTATTTGTAATATCACACAATAGTATTTATAATATCTAATTAGTATGTAATATGAGTTTAGTTAACTTGATTTTAACTAAATGCATACAGAAGTACTTCACACAAATAAGTAGGATGTAACTAAAAACATCACCCATTATTTTTGTCGGATAGTATTTATGAAATTGGAGAAAACTAAATGCATACAGAAGTGCTTCACACAAATAAGTAGGGTGTAACTAAAAACATCACCCATTATTTTTGTCCGATAGTATTTATGAAATTGGAGAAAAGTAGTATGAATTCATAATTGATTACATATAACACTATTAATTGTCCAGAACAAAAGAAAAAAAATAAATAAATAAACACATATTACATAAAATCACGTCCATATTACACATCTCGAGAAAAAGTAACCATAGATGTTACATTAATATCATAATTCACTGGATAGTATAAAATCAATATCTTTAGCTTGATTCAAGATTTTAATTAAAAAAAATACTACAAATAACAACTCATATCGATTACTAGGAAACTATCGGGGCAATGTGAATTTTGATTCAAGATTTTAATTAAAAAAAATACTACAAATAACAACTCATATCGATTACTAGGAAACTATCAGGGCAATGTGAATTTGTCAAGAGAGTATGTAATTCGGATTTATAGTACGAAAGTAAAGTATAATTAGTATGGAATTCATATTATAGTCAATTTCAAAATTTTCATTGTACAAACCACGAACCTTTTCAATATATAATTGACAGAACAAATAATTCAGATATTAGATTCAGAACTAGTATGAAATGAACTCATGCTACTGAAAAAACATACTAAAGATTTATGAATCCAAATAGATGTTACAATAATCAACTACATGTCAATATAAGGATTTTTCACATTTCTAGTATGTCTAGAAAAAGAAGAATTGAGATTTGAAAAAATATCATACTACTCTGTGCACATTCAACGACAAATCATGCCAACTCAAATCCATACTAAATATTTAATTAATTTGAGAAAGAAATGACAACAAACTGGACAAAATAATTTACCAACAAAATCGAAAAAAAAAAAATTGTCTAAATATTTTCATACGGGTGTTCTTGCTTCTTCTTTCTTTTCTCCATCTTCTCATCCTGGTATGGAATTCTATGCAGTGCTCCACAAAATAATTGTACGGAAAATCCATAACCCTAATAAAACGAATTAAATAGTACGAAATTCACAATGTGTAGCACTCATCAGTACAAAAAAATAGTTAAATGCTGACGGGCCTAACCCATCAGCAAACGAATAATGACGGGTTGTTCCGTCAGTATTTTTGACGTCAGTAAATGATTTGCTACATTAATGAACCCATCAGTATTTTCAAACGACTTATTGACAAGTTTTACCCGTCAGCGAAACACCTCGCCATAACCCGAGATCCGTCAGCAAATGCTGACGGTGGTGTATTTCGTAAGCATATGCTGGTGGATTATACCCGTCAGGATAATCGAATTTTACTGATGGGTATCTGCCGTCAGCATATGTTGATGGTTTCTGCCCATCAGCATTCTCAAATTTTTTTTTTATTTTTTTATTTTAATTGAAATTCTTACCTGTTTTTATTTCACATATCAATAATTCAATAAGAAAACTTCACATATCAATAATTCAATAACAAAACTAATTTTCATTTCCCAAAAAAAATATAAAATTAAAAATCAAAACATAAAATTATTTAAAAATTTTATCGTATAATTTATAAAATATAAATAATATAAGTAATATTTGTTCGTAAATAAACAAAATCGCCACATCATCATCATCAGGAGCAGGAATGGGAACTAGACCAACAGAAGCACTAGAAGATCGCCGTCGACGTTTCCCTGCCAATCACTGCGACGACTTCCCTTATCACCTGAGCACGGAGAGCCTCCTCGTTTTGTAGCATCTGGCGTGTATGTTCTTCACGCATGGCCTGGAGATGCTCCTGATGTGCACGCTCACTCGCCTCGACCTGGCTCTTAAAAAGCTCCATCTGCGTCTAGAGCTCTGAGACACGGCTATCAGGAATAGAGGAGGTACCGCATCTGGAACTCTTCGAATCCAGAAGAGTTCCTAAACATCCCGTGCCAAACTGCTGACCCTTCTTCACCCCGACGATTTGTAGATAAACTGTGTTCTCGTCGACGGAGCCAGGATTCGGTGATGAAGCACGAGCCTCCTCTAAATTTCACTGATACACCTCCTGCAATATTTTGATTGATGTATTATTTATCATTACGACGATTAAAAATGAAAGATATATATTAATATTAATTACATCTAAAAAAATAATTTCAAAAATATGATGCGATTGAGTATCAATGAAAGATTCGTCGGGTTTCTGGTGCATGGTCAGGAAAAGCTCGAATGCGTTGGTTTCTCTACCCAAATCCTCGCGCTGTATACAATATTTGATTTCTTTTTTAATTATAAAATAATTAATTAATTATGATTTAAATTTAAAAACATATTTTAAAATGACTTACGAGACGACGTGCATGCCAATCGCAGTGCGAGACCTCCTCTGTGCTTGGCAATCCCAGTGTCAGGTTCCCTGGGTTCGCTCAGCCTGTTTCTGCTTCCCTGCTCCGACTCCTTCTTGTTCTCAGGCTTCTCGAACTCCACCAGTCATCTCCTCCAAATTTGCTCGCCGACGCACTTGGCCACCTTCCCCTCCTTTTTCCACGCCTTCTTCCATTCGTTGAGACGGCTGTGATACGAGCTGACCATAGAACTGCAAAAATTATTTTGTACGACCGCCTTAGAATATACGCTCGGATCCCAATAACAGCGCTTCTGCAAAATACAAAAAAATAAAACAAGAGAAGCACAAATTGATTAATAAAAATAATTATATATAATAATTTTCAAAAATAATATTAGTTAATTACCAAAAACTCGGGCCACCACAACTGACGATGAGAATGAGGAATACGCCCGTACTTCCACCTATTGGGGTGCATACGAGTCTCGTAGATCTCCCAAAGGATAGTCGATAATTGCGGCGAGTCACTACATATCCTGGTAAAATATAGAGTTTATTAGGGCAATACATGGAAGTAAAGAGTTTATTACTTACCAAAATTAAAGTAAAGTTACTTACCTCGGGGGAACGACAAAGATCTCGATCATAGTAGGACGTGGTGGCATGAGTCCTCTCGATATACTGGCCTCAAACGTCGAGGTCGCTGGAACCGTCGACGGGGTTTCTCCCGAGAAGTCCATCATATCATCGTATTCATTGTCTATTTGACGATGAGACAATGATGATGGACCAAGAGAAGTACGGCCCGAAGATGGGGCTAGATAAGAACGCCCATGACATCTACCTCTCATCAAAAAATAAATAATAATTTACTTTTACCGACGTCTTCCGCACGTCGTTTGACTAATAATTTAATTACTCAAATAAAAAATAATAATTTGTGTTTAATCAATATTTAAGTTTTGATACACATGTGTTGGAAGAGTTTTAGTGGTGATGAATATACCAAAGGTTCTATTGGCTCGATATTATCGGAAATCGATTCAATTAAAGGATTCAAAGTATTTGTAAATTGAAGAAATAAAAGGAAAATGAAAATAAAGCAATTAAACTATCTAAACTACAATAGAGATTGAAATAGCAAGTTGGTCGGATGCCTCGGTCGTGTGCCTCAATATGAAAATGCAAAGCAATAATAAAAATAACCAATAACAAGCAATGTTTCATCAAGTACAAGCATGAAAGCACAAGGTACAACCATGCTTTCATGAGCATAAAAACTTGAATAATGCAAATTGACTAAAATTGAAAGCATAGATAGAAAGAGCAATGAAAATTGACGTCAAAGTTTAAAACTTTACGTAAAATAAGAAACAACAAAGCATAGATCTAAGAATTAGCATGAAACAATGCATGAAAATAAAAACCAACATAAAGCACATGAAATACTTGAAAAAAAAACGATCAAGGACTCGATCTATGACCTAGACGTGTCACTCATGTTGATTCCATGGCTGATTCACAAGATCAAGCAAGAGATCAAAGAGCTAAGGCAAAAAGCATAACATGAAGAACAAGTATGAAAATGAAAGGAAAATTTCTTCAATTAAGAAAGGAAACAAAGATTGAATGTAATTGAAATCAAAATTAACAATCCAAGGGAGTACTTGGATTCTTCTTAGGCTTACAAACCCAAGGAGGTGCTTGATATTAAATTTAAATCCAAAGCTTGAATGTAATTGAAATCAAAATTAACAATCCAAGGGAGTACTTGGATTCTTCTTAGGCTTACAAACCCAAGGAGGTGCTTGATATTAAATTTAAATCCAAAAAGAGAAATTACAACAAAACTTGAAATTAAATCTAAAACCTAAGAAAGAGAAAATCATCAAACAGCTTGAGAGTAATTTAATCTCAAACCCAAGCTAGGGTTGGGAAGAGAGAGGTGTTCTTCATTGGATCAAGATGTAAGATTTTTATAGTTGTTTGTAGGGGCAAAACCATCAAAAATGCTCAAAATTTCAGAAGTCACAGCGCTGCACTCGATTGACTAGAAGTGTGTCGATCGACTGCCCTGCTTCTAAGAGGTTGTCTATTATCCGGCAGTCGATTCGGGGCTCTTTCAGTCGTTCCGTTGTTGGTCAATCGGCCACCAGTCGATCGGACAGACGATTTGGAGCTTTTCAGTCGATCCTTGATGCTTTCGGCTCGAATTTCTCGTTTCTCGGTCCAAAACGTCCTCCAAATGAATATAATCCTTTTAGACACCTACAAAATAAGAATTCAAATTTAAAAACCCAAAAATAGCACAAACATCTTCACACTTTATACACTTTAAGCCTAGAAGCAAATAAACAAGAAAATGACCTATGAACTAGAATAAACGACTCAAAACAACGCTAAGCTCTAACTAAAAATACTAGAAAAAACATAAGTATTACATTCAAAACAACTACCCCACACTTATCGGTTTGTTCGTCCTCGAACAACGAAAAGAACCGAGAGTATACATGCAATGAACATTATGTAGAAAGAAAAATCCTTGTGCTTATCCTTATTAATATGATGAAAGTATTAACAAAGCTCGTTATCGTCAAGCATTGCTCGTATTACTTTTTCTCAAATGAAAACCAAATCGACGACTTCCTTACAAATAGAATTTTGAGGGTGTTCGCTCAATTCGCTCAAGTGTTTGATATGGGACGTGTATACGCTCAAGTCGGACAATGCATGCACGTCGTCAAGATTTCACAATTCGGATGCTCAAAATAACTCATAGTACAGGGCCAAATAAGAATCAAAAGAGGTCTTTATTATGGGTTGTAATGTTGGCTCTTTGGTAAGGTATGGAACATTTAGATATAGTGGCTAACACACGATTAAACGCGATCAATAACACACAAAATCCTAATTTCTAAAACCCGAAGCTTATAATCGCTTCACCTTTCTCAATTCACCAAACTCTCATTCGAAACCCTTTCCTATACTCACACGCTTTTCCGACTTTATTTCACAACACTTAGAAGCTTATTGAATTCGCTTCTTTTTGATAAACTTAGCCCTTTTTGAATTAGGCTTTTCTCTCGAACGCACGCTTTATCACTTTTCGTGATTTGTGTTGAAGTATTATTCTTCCCTTTTTTTGTATAAGCAACTCAAAACTCGATCCCCACAATCGATTTCCCTCACATTTCTCGTCAACTAATCATACACTCTTATCTCACAATTTATGAAGATATAAGAGATAAAATCGAGCTCGGCTAACAAGAAACGGGGCATAGGCTTAAGGGGGCTCATTTGGGATATTTTAAGTAGCTTATATATTTTGATATGGCCGGAATAAGGGTGATATATGTGCCTTGAGGTCATTTTCAAATTCAATCATGTACGAGCAAAATCAAACCACTTCAATGCAATTTCCGTAAAAATGCAAGCAAAACCGATAAATCACAGAAGGCTACTCACTAGTTTGCACCGGATTTTGGAAATAAAATTGAAAGCTTTTAAAGCTTTGCAATCTTTTCACAAATAAATATTGATTATATATATATATGCGGATTTTGGATGAAGTACAAAAATTCATCTCTTTACACAAGAGGGCATAAACATGTAAAAACCCGACAAGTAAACTATTCAAACCTCCAAGCAAGTGGTGATTGTTCAACAATGTAATAAAGACACAAAAACGACTCAACCATATAATAGTGCAAGTAGTAAGCGTCACTTCGCCAAGAATGCGTCACTTCGCTAAGGCTCTAATTAAGAAAGACAAATCATACTTTTCAACACTCGGACCCTAACTACCTACCCACCCCACACTTAAACCATGCAATGTCCTCATTGCATTTTAATGAAAATCAAGTAAAAGGGGGTGAGATAGAAACTTCCTTAACCGAGTGAGTTTGAGTCGAGCTCGGTGGGGTCCACCTAGGCATCCAAGCAATCCAAGCAAAAATTGAGCATGGCTAGTATCTCCTGGCTCCACGAACGCTACCCACTTATCAAATCGGCAAAGGTTGGAGTCGGAAAGCGAGAAAACCACACAAAGTCAAAAACACAAGAAAATATGTACATAAGTCAAAATAAAACGAAACTAAATAAGGCTGAAAAAGAACCAAAAGACAACGAAATATATATTTTTAAAATTTTTCAATTTTTCGTATGTTTTTGGATTTTTGTAATAAGAAAGAAGAAAGTAAGAAATGTAAAAATAAAAGAAATAAACGAAAATAACATGGGTTGCCTCCCAAGAAGCGCTTGTTTTACATCACTAGCTTGACGAACTCCCTTTAATGTCAAGGTGGAAAGAGAACGGGAGGTTCCACCAAAACTACATCCTCGTTGTCGGGAGGATCCACTCTTTGGAAGGTTATCGACGCATTGCATAGCTCAAATTGTACTCGCCAAAAAGAAACTGTTCCAAATGGGCAAATGAAACTCGTCTCGGCTAGGTCTTCGGGTGGAATGGTGGTTTTGAAGTGTCCCGATGAATCGTCGAGAAAACAAAAAGAATATTGGCCGGATAGCTTTTTCAACCTTTGATCAATAAATGGGGAAAGGAAATGATCTCTCTTGGTAGCCACATTAACTTAATAAAATCGACCAATATTCTCCAACCCATTGTAGCCCTCGTGGCCAAAAACTCTCCTTTTCCATCCTCAAAAACGAGCATGCCGCTCGTCTTTGGTACCAAGTCAATGGGATTCACCCACTCGCTTTTGGAAATGAGAAACATCAATCCTTCCCGCAACAACCTCCAATTCCCGGCTTTTATTATTTCTATACGGGGGCTAACTCCCTTAACAACTTCGGGTCTCCACCCAATAAAACTCTTAAGAACTTTAAGCACTTCAATCGACCCCTCCTCTTCTTCTCTCTCCGGACCGGCAAAGATGATAATCGGCTTACTCTACTCCTCCTTGAAATAGACATGATCGACGTGAAATGGGAAAGGTTTAGGCTCGGGCTTGTGCCTTCCCCAGACCTTGTTGGAGGATAATTCCAATAAACCGCCGATACCTTTAAGGTACTCTTCAAGATCTCCAATCTTCTCATCAAAAATCTCCATCTCCCCCGCCAAAAATATGTCGGTGCCCTCAACGACACAATCATAATCTCCTTCACTCACGTCGTTGTCACGTTGAAACGTAATTGGCTCGTCGGTATGCACAAGGGGCTCATCCTCACAATGATCCTCAAAATAGGCCTCCCGGACAATATCCTCTTCAACCATATAAACTCGTTCGACCAAAGTCTTAATGAAGTCCATATATATCTACTCCTCGCAAGATTTTTTTGAAGTAAAAGGTAAAGGGTCAAGAGGAGTGAAAACACTTGGAAAAGAGACCACGTCCTCATCCGACGGTGAGACATCCGTAATATCAACCACCCCACACTTATCAAGGTTCGTGACCGGAATAGTCATAAGAAATGGGCCCACGTGAGGAGTTTCAAGAGAGTTGTGAGTTGGTGGTGGATCAAAAGATGGTATATCACAACCGGGTCCCACCGGATATCCATGGCCTCCATATACCCCTTCCGAATGAGAAATTGGCATATTGAACAAGAGATTTAAAGGACAAGACTTGGTATCATGACCAAACAATACACATAATGCACACAGGGGAACCGAACTTGGGTGAGATAACCTCTCAAGGTGAGCCTCCAAAGCCGCTATTCTCTTGTCCTTATCAAGCTCCTTAGGGGAAAGCACTCCATACACTTCATTGGTACTAGAATAAGGATCGTCCATCGTGCGGCTGGGGGGGGGGGGGGGGGTTGTGGGGGGGAGGGGGGGTGCATTTAGGACGATGTAGCTCCCACCTCCATACAATTCATAAGGATAGGCTCTTGGGGTACCATTGGGGGCACCAATCGGGACAAGATTTTTATCGTAAGCCGTCAAAAACTGTCTGGACAAGTCTCTCATAGTTCGGATGAGGGGACCACTTGCGACATTGGAAAATGGACCGCCAAATGACTCATAATCATCGAGATCTTGAGCGGATAAATTGAAAGTTGGGGGACCACCATACGAGCCGGGAATCAAAAATTGACCACCAACGTTCCCATTCGAACTAACTAAACCGCCACTAGACATATTTGTGCATTGATTAGGAGCATTAAAACCACCATGTTCATTAAAACCACCATGTTGACCGGATGTCGGATTATGCATATTCGGGAAGTGATTCGGAGCATCATATCCTCCATACGGACCATTCGTACCCGAGAAGCCATTATACCCAACATGGTTTGCACCATGCCCTTCTATGCCGGGTTGGCCATAACCAATTCCACCATTGGCAATGTGGTTTGCACCATGCCCTCCCACATCGCCAAATCCATTATACATCCCATTCTCAACATAGTTTGCACCATGACCTCCTATGTTGGGAATGTATCCACCATAGCTATATGTACCTTGCATACTTAACAAAAAACACTAAATAACAAAGAATCCTAACAATTAAATCGAACGCCTTAACCAAGCCGAGTCGCAATGGTGCCATCTTGTTGGAAGAGTCTTAGTGGTGATGAATATACCAAAGGTTCTATTGGCTTGTTATTATCGAAAATTGATTCAATTGAAGGATTCAAAGTGTTTGTATCTTAAAGAAATAAAAGGAAAATAAAAATAAAGCTATTGAACAATCTAAAATACAATAGAAATTAAAATAGCAAGTTGGTCGGATGCCTCGGTCGTGTGCCTCAATATGAAAATGCAAAGGAATAATGAAAATAAGCAAGAACAAACAATGTTTCATCAAGTACAAGCATGAAAGCACAAGGTACAACCATGCTTGCATAAGCATAAAATCTTGAATAATGCAAATTGAAAAAACCCAAAAACATTGATAGAAAGAGCAATGAAAATTGACGTCAAAGTTAAAAACATTACATAAAATAACAAACAACAAAGCATAGATCTAAGAATTAGCATGAAACAATGCATGAAAATAAAAACCAACCTAAAGCACATGAAATACTTGAAATAAAAATGATCAAGGACTCGATCTATGACCTAGACGTTTCACACATATACATTTCATGGACGATTCACAAGATCAAGTAAGAAATCAAAGAGGTAAGGCAAAAAGAATAACATGAAGAACAAGCATGAAATTGAAGAACAAGCATGAAAATGAAAGGAAACTGACTTGAATTAAGAAATGAAACAAAGCTTGAAAGTAATTACAATCTAAAGTAACAATTCAAGGGAGTACTCGGATTCTTCTTAGGCTTACAAACCCAAGGAGGTGCTTGAAATTAAATATAAATCTAAAAAAAGAAATTACAACAAAGCTTGAAATTAAATATATAACCTAAGAAAGAGAAAATCATCCAAGAACTTCAGAGTAATTTAATCCCAAACCCAAGCGAGGGTTTGGAAGAGAGAGGTGTTCTTCATTGGAGCAAGATGTAGGCTTTTTATAGTTGTTTGAAGAGGCAAAACTGTTAAAAACGCTCAAAATTCCCAAAGTCTCAGCGCCGCAGTCGATCGACTGCCCTGCTTCTAAGAGGTTGGCTACTGTTCGGCAGTCGATTCGAGGCTCTTTCAGTCGATCTGTTGTCGGTCGATCGACCACCAGAAGATCGGACAGTCAATTTGGAGCTTTTCAATCGATCCTGGATGCTTTCGTCTCGATTTTCTCGTTTTTCGGTCCAAAATGTCCGCCAAGTGAATATAATCCTTTTAGCCACCTACAAAACAAGAATTCAAATTTAAAAACCCAAAAATAGCACAAACATCTTCACACTTTGTACACTTTAAGCCTAGAAGCAAATAAACAAGAAAATGACCTAAGAACTAGAATAAACGACTCAAAACGACTAAAAACAACGCTAAGCTCTAACTAAAAATACTAGGAAAAACACAACATTTACATGCAAAACACCTTGAAATTTACAATTGAATTGATTTTCGATAATACCAAGCCAATAAATACAACACCGACCTAAGTTTTTATACACAAGTTTGATTGGTGATATTATTATATTTTAAGTATAACAACTGATTATAATATAATATTTTAAGTTTCTAGTAAAAGTGACAGGTTAGTGATAATGTGATTATTTAATGCAAAAGTGATAATATTTATATATAAATAAAACACAATTCTTAAATTTAAAAAGTTCATAAAATCATGTTTCTATAAAAAAAACTTATCCAAATCAACCATTAAACAAAATTTGAAAAAATAAAAACAAAAAAAAAAACTAAACAACCGAACCTTCATAAAAAGCCCGGCTTTGTACACCTTTTCTAACTGATCAGATTAACACTTTTTCTAACTTATCAGATTCTAGTTATTTTTTCAGTTTCAACAGGTCGATAATTTTATTAGCCACAGTCAATTTATCGATCGTCTTAACAGCATCTGATTTTCTCACGGGTCCAATCCTTGATCTCTAATCCGATTTTCACACGGGTCAAACCCTCGATCTCTAATTTCATTTTTACAATCATTGTGCCCTATTTTTTAGAAACACGATTGAACATCTGATCATAACAATTTTATGAATTTCTCCCTATGATTTTTTAGGTGTTGAAAAGTTGGGGTGAAATGGTGTATTGGTATTTTATCGGACTTGTTATGATTAATTAGTACTGGTTGTTGTTCCTAATTTTCTAGGTTTCTTTATATAATTATATCTGATGATTACACTCCAACTAACTCACCAGAACTCTTACAAGTTAACTGAAGTGTAATCTTAAGAAATAATTATATAAAAAACCTAGAAAACTAGGAACAACAACAAGTACTAATCATAACAAGTCCGATAAAATACCAATACACCTGTGTTTTCATTTCACCCCAACTTTTCAACACCCAAAATATAATAATGTCACCAATCAAATATGTGTGTCAAATTACCGATCACCACGGCATTTGAAAACTCCCATCACGCACTTTTTAATTATGGTGACGGGCATGTGCCTATTAGTAATGTTGCTCGTCAGTGACCCGTCAGCAAACTCGTCGCCTAATTAATATATTGATCCTGTTCTGAAGGTCGGTTGACGGGCTTCTTGCTGACGGTCTTTGTCCATCAACATCCATCAACATATATTAACGGGTTTTCAACTTGTCAGCAAACGCCATCAGCTTTTACCTATTTTTTTTATAGCGCGTATAATAATTGCCCTGATTAATAGTGATTTTCGAGATTTGTTTTGCCACACTATGAAATTGAGGTATTAGTTAGATTTTTTTTTCAAAAAGCTAATATGAAACTTAATGAGAGAGAGAGAGAGGGACAGAGTCTAGGATTTGGATTAGGAAGTTACTATTAGCTCATGTATAAATGTAGATGCATATTAAACTAATCAGCATGTTAGTAGAATAAGTGCGAATTGGAAAGTAGTGAATGATAGTGACTTAAATGAGCTAAAAATTTTATCATTAAGTGTACAAGTGAATTTCCCCTTTAAAAAAAAAAGAAAATGAAAAAAAAAAGTCAAATGAACAATAATCTCTCCATGAAATGAGTTTTTTGAAGGAAGAAATGGTACGTGCATGAATTGTAGAATTTTATTTTTTTATATCTATGATCATTTTGATACTTTGCCTTCTATATATTTTTTTTTTTTTGTAAATTATTTCCTAAACTGTACAGATTTTGCACTTAACCTCCCGAACTCCCGTTTTTGGTAGAAATTCTAGCTAAATCTCACTCGTGTGACATGCACGCTAACATATAAGGGGTAAAATTGACTTTCCATCTCCTGCTCATGACTCCCGCTCAAAATAATGGCACGTGAGCACTACGTAGGTTCCAAATCCTACGTGTATACATATATTAATGTAAACATTATCTTAACAGGTCACACGAGTGCTCACGTGCCATTGTTTTGAGCAGGAGTCATAAATAAGAGATAGAAAGTCGGTTTTACCTCTTATATGTAAGCGTGCATGTCACACGTAAGCTCCGTCCAAAAGTTCCACCAAAAATGGGAGTTCAGGAGATTAAGTGCAAATTTCATACAGTTTAGGAGGTAATTTGCACGAAAAAAAAAATTTAGTAGACAAAGTGTTAAAATAATTATAGTTCAGGAGGTAAAAAAATCTATTTTCTCTGAATTGTATTCGTGCTAGTATACCAGCCATCCAGTAATGTGCCATGAAATGTACGAACGAAAATAAAAATAGGCGTAGGAAGTTTTGGCATTGTACTATTTTAGTGCGTCAAAGCAAAATCATTCTATAAAGTGCACTACCTGCAAAATAAATTATATTATAAATCGTGCATTTTATATGATCATTTAATGAAATTAAGGAAGCTTTATATTATGAATTGGTTTTGCAAAATTAAATATGAGTAAAATAAATTTAAACATCACGAAATTGCAAAAGATTTATAGTTATTTTTGGATAGGCCGCTCAAAATCTTTGGTCTCCAGGTATGAGAATCATCCCTGATGTCGGGTGGCCTTTGGAGACTTTAAACGAATTTTCATTTAGGGCCCAGGGGCGGCTCTTGGGGCATGTCACCTAGGTTGCACGGGGACTCAAATAATAAGGGGCCATAAATTTTCATAATAAGTTTTCTTAAGCTCCTTTTTTTTTAATTCATATGAAGATAGTCCACTTGAAAGTTGCATAATCAATTCTTTAGTGTATTGAAAAAAAAAAAAAAAAGGCACATCTCCATCCGTTAATCTATTAATAGTTTGGCGATATTATCTATTGAAATAACATATTACTAAACTTGATTAAGTTTACGCAACAAAAGGCACATAAGTTGTGAGTTTTTGTTATTAGATTCGTTCTGATGTTTCGTTTTCTTATATTTTAATGAGTTTAACTACAAATTTTATGAATATGTTGGATATAGGTGATATATAATATATTTAATAAAATATCTTTATTGCATTATGTGGATTGCAACTAATTTGATATTGAGACAAAAATCTAGAACGTGGATAGAATAGACATATAAGTCTAGGATTTATGCTTTAGTGAATCCTTCTGCATCTTAATAATGTACATTATATGGCATTTGTCTTTAAACGGGCTCAGGCCGTATTTGTTGTGGAAAAAAATGGAGGAAACTGGTGATCGGAAATTAAACGAAGGTTGCAAATAGTCGGAGTTGGTAGACCGTGGTCGAAGAATCGTTGAAAAAAGAGTGAGTTCATCGTAAAATAAGTGAGAAACACGAGAGAGAGAGAGCAAGAAGAGTTAGATGGGTTTCTTGGGAAATGAAAGAAGAAGAATGAGAGGAGTTGTGAGTCGAGGTTTATTTATAAACCAGGAATAGGTCGGGCCGAAAGGGAAATGGATCGGGTGGAAAATCTGGATTTTAGAGTCAGCGATCGAGTCGAGTTTGGGTCAGTGCGATCGACGCACAATCGATGGGCTGGACAGAGAGATCTTATCGACGAGGGCGTCGATTGACACTTTGTCGATTGGATAGAGAGTTCTCGTTGACATGGGCGTCGATCCACGGTCCGTTGACGGGTTAGACAGAGAGTTCTCTTCGACATGGGTATCGATCGACGGTCAATCGACATGTGAATTGGTACTTGGTCGACATCGCATTGGCAGACGCGTCGATTGACGGGTATTTCCTTGTTCCTTGTTTTCGTTCCCTTGATCACCGTTTTTTGAGCGAAACCTCATACTTTTTGAAAATGCCTCAGGGGTTGCATAATTGATCTTATACCCCTAACGTGATACTCCCTTCTACACGGACAAGAAGTAAATAACCAAAAGAAAGAACAAAATAGAAAAAAAAACGAAAAAGAAAAGAGAAGAGAAGTTAAAGGACAAATATACAAGAATATAAAAAATATCAAAATAAGGTTACTAAATGCTTGGGTTACCTCCCAAAAAGTGCTTGTTTAACGTCTCTAGCTTGACAAATTCGTGCCGGCAAGGCGATAGGTGGGTCTTCAAGAATATCGGACTCCATATCATGGTTTAGTTTTGATCCATGAAAATATTCTTTGACCGTTGACTTGGAAATGTTCTTGGGTCTTCTCGTTGACTAATTTCACCACACCGGATGGCATAACATCCTCAACCAAGAATGGACTACTCCATCGTGACTTGAACTTCCAGGGAATAAACGGAGGTGAGAGTTATAGTGTAAAACTTGCATGTCGGCCTTGAGATCTTTAGCAATGAGATTCTTATCGTGTTGAACCTTCACTTTCCTTTGTATATTTTGGCATATTCATAATAGTCATTTCGTATCTCATTAAGCTCTTTGAGTTGTAGCCCTAACACATTGCCGACTTATTTCAAATGAAAATTTACGACTCGTATATCCCAATAGGATCGGTGTTCAAATTCAACCGAAAGGTGGCACGCCTTGCAGCATGCCATTCGTTAAGGTCTAGTTCCTAGAACCGTCTTATACGTTGTCCTATATGACCAAAGAGTGTCTCTATGCGTAGTCGACCAGTCCTTACGGCTTGGTTAGATGGTTTCTCAAGGATTGCTTTGATTTCTTTGTTGCTTGTCTCCACTTGTCCCAACGTTTGAGGGTGGTACACCGTAGCCACCTTATGCTTGATCCCATATTGGGCCATCAATCATGCAAACAACTTGTTGCAAAAATAAGTACCTCCGTCACTAATGATTGCTCTCGGGAACCTGAATAGACTAATAATATTCTCCTGCACGAATTTAAGTACAATCTTGGCGTCGCACATTTTGTTGGGGATAGTTTCAACCCATTTAGACACGTGGTTGACGGCCACTAGAATATACTCGTACCCAAAAGAATTCGGGAATGGTCCCATAAAATCTATGCCCCAAACATCAAATATTTCCACAATATGGTTGTTCGTCAATGACATCTCATTCCTCTTTCCAATATTCCCTTATCATTTGTATTAGTCACAGGATTTGAAGAATTCATGAGCATCTTTGAATAGCGACGGCCAATAAGATCTCCATTGAAGGACTTACATATTTGTATGTGATTTTTGTATTTTTTTTTGTGTCTTGCTGTTTGTGCTTTAGTCGGGTTTTAATCATATTTTATCCCATTTTTCTTTATTTTGCGTTATCGTAGCGTTTGTCGTCTTTTTAGTGTTTTTTGTATTTCTCTTTTACTTTTTGTAGATTTTTATGTTATTGTGCTTTTTGTTGTTTAGGATAGTCGATCAAGACAAAAAGTATTCCTGAGGATCACAACTTGCTCGATTTAACGAAAACATGACTCGAATCCACAAAGTACAACCATCGATCAATGCATGCATGCATCGATGCCTAGTCAATACGTCATCAATGAGCCATCGACGTGCCATCAACGGGGCTATTTTCCAGCATCGGAGGCTGGCCAATTTTGGCCATATTGGGCAAAATGACTATTTTGCCCACAATTTCACCCTTATAAATACAACTTCTTTTCTTATATAATTCAGAACTTTTGAACCCCTTAGGGTTTGGCATCCTAAGAGGGTTCTTCATCTTTCTTCATTTCTCTTCCCTTTCATCCTTCAGTTTTTAGCTTTTAGTTTAGCTCGTAGAATCGTAACGTAGCATCTAGTCAGCTTTATTCATAATTGAAGAAACTCAATGTTAATGGAGTAGCTCTCTTCCTTTTGGCTTTGAAGATTCGTAGAACTTTTCTAATTGGGTAATATTTTGTTCTTAATTTGTTGCACCTTTCTTGTTATTTTCATTATATGTTCGGAGTTTTAATTCTCTTTTGCACGGGTTTTAGTTTAATTGTTCAAAGTCATGTTTGATTTGTTAATGAAGGTTGATTATTTTCATTTGTTGTTTTTTCCATTCTATATCTTTAATCGTGTTCATGTTTGTTTTGAGTTTTTATTGCTTGATTTCTTGATGATACGTGTTTAGAACTCATGTGTGTATTGCTTAGATGAGTTTAGAATTATCAATTGACATTGTTGGGTGTTTAAGCTACAAGTTGGGATTAACAACCCCAACTCGTAGATTAAGTGTTCGTCAATTGATCGTGGTGACGATTCTAGAGCCCTAGACCCCCGTTTTATTAATCTCTTCTAAGTTGTCGATTTTGTTTATCGTCATTTAAATCACCGTATTGGACATTACAACTTCACAAACCAAAATTCGACTGCGTGTTTAGAATAACTTTTCGTTGTATTCTCATTTGTGAATCAAACACGAAAATTACTTCCGATTAGTCTTCCTCAAGAGATTCGACTCTAGTCAAACTTACAACTTACAATTGTTTCGTTCTCTTGCGGACGAACTTTTCTAAAACTAAAAAGTAAGTGTAAAAAGTTCGATTGAAGGACTTTATAAGCGGTCTTCTGTCCTCCGTAATGGCTGGCACATTGTTGATAGTGGCAAAAAGATAGGATGCTTTGTTGCTCGTCTTCGGGAATGCATCTTCGAATAATACCATCCTTCCCTAACCAAAAAGGTACGGATCCTCCCAAAAATGATGCCTACAGAATGAAAGAAATCTCTTCCATTCTTGAAAGGATAAATCGGCTCTCAAATGGACACAAAGAAGATAGTTAACAATATCGGCATACCATGGAATGGGGTGAGAAGAAATAGCATACATAAATTCATAAGGAAAAATATCATTGTTACGTTCATGCTCATGCAAATGGTCTACTACTATTAAGTGAGACAAATGGTTGGTAACTACATTCTCACAACCTTTCCTATCACAAATCTTGACATCAAATTCTTGCAATAGAAGTATCCATATAATTAAATGCGACTTGCTTAGAATTTTATTAAAAAGGTGATGGAGAGCCGCGTGATCGTTATGGACTATGACATTAGAACCGACTATATAGGAAAAAAAAATTCAAGTGAGAAGACTACGGATAAAAGCTCTTTTTCAGTTGTGGTATAATTGGTATAATTCCTTTGAGCCTAATTCAACATAATACTCAAATATTAAATGACACGAACAAGGTTGTCTACTCGTTGACCTAAAACAGCTCCCACCGCATCGTTCGATGCATCACACATTATTTCAAAGGGGAGGGACCAATTTGGAGCAACGACCACCAGAGCCGTAGTGAGTTTTTCTTTAAGTAGGTTGAATGTATTTAGACATGACTCATCGAATACAAAAGGCACATCGAGGCTAAGCAATTGACACAACGATCGACAAATTTTTGAAAAATCTTTATTAAATCATTAGTAAAAACCCGCATGTCCTAGAAGACTTCTAAGGCCTTTTACATCGTGGGAGGGGGTAAACTTTCAATGAAATGACTAAGAATATGACTAAGTAAAATACCACTCTTAACCATAAAATGACTCTTTTCCCAACTAAGAGTCAAATGACTATCAATGCAACCCTCAAGAACCTTAGATAAATTATTTAAACAAAAATTAAAAGATTAGCCAAATACCAAAGTTGAAAGTTGTCGACGCATATCAAAGAGCAAAAGGCATCCTCCGAAAGCGAACATCCTGAATGGGCATGTGAAGGTTGTCTTTTTCAGGTCTTCCAAAGCTATAGCTACTTGATAGTATCCGGAAAGGCCATCGAGGAAGCCAAATATTAGTGGCAACCAATTTGTCGAGTAATTGATCAATGAACAGAAGTGGAAAATGATATTTCCTCATGGTGGCATAAGATTCCTATAATCAATGCACATGTGCCAACCGGTGCTCAATTGAAAGGATACAATCTCACCCTTGACATTTTTGATGATCGTGATGCCACCCTTTTTTTGAACCACATGAATGGGGCTTACCCACTCACTATCCCACACAAGAGAAATGATTCCTTCGTCAATTAACTTAAATTAAGAACTCTATAAAGTTTGGATTCAAACGACATTGACTATCTCAAACCAGTTACATTCCTTCCTCCAAAACAATACGGTTCATGCATGTGGCTAGACTAACTCGCTTTTTTGTCCTCCAAACTCCACCCGATAGATCCTTCAAATCTCTCAATCATATCAATCAATTCTTTCTCTTCTTTACTCGTTAATTCATAGAAAATGATGATGGGCTTGTTTTCACCTTCTTCAAGGAACACATACTCGAGGTGACTCGGTAGAGGCTTGAGTTCTGCTTTAGGTTCAATATCGGGTTTCTTGCCTTCTAACTCATAAAGATCAATCACCCCCTCAAAATTAGGCTCTATCCAATCGTCATGCTCGATGAGCTATGAGATATCGTCTTGAGTAAGCAATTCATGAATAGTCTTAAGCAAGGTAATTCTCCCGAATCACTTTTTCCTATTTGAGCAGTGAGTTTGCCTATGGTAGTTTCAAGGCTATCCATCCTTTTCTCGGAGCATTGCATTGATTGTGTAAGCATACGCAATGTTTCATTGAGAGAAGGCGAAACAGGGTCTTGATTCAGTGGAGCCACTTCAAAAGGGTTTTGGCTTTGTGGCGCCGGTTGGAAAGGTGGCCGAGTTCGGAAGAAGCCTTGCCCCCTTTGTTTTGTTGATATGGTTGTTGGGGGACGAAAACGCTTAGCTGACAAGATTTCAACATTTAGTTCCCTCTCTTTGAACTGTTCGACCAAGAGAAGTTTGGGTGATTTCTCCAACTCAGATTATGTTTGCGAGTACGGGTCATTGTTACGTGGGTTACGATTTTAATACACCTGCCCGGCTTAATTCGCTTGGTATCCTTGAATGGCTTAGACTTGCTCTTCGATCTCCTCAGGCTGTTCAAATGTGGATTGACAAATATTAGCTACATGCCCATACACTCCACAAATCTCACATGTCTCGGTAGGCATTGGTGATTGGGGTACAATTTGAGAGAAGTGTATTTTGAGTTTCCAAGGAGGGCACTTCACTTGTCAAATCGCCAATCCTCTTCGTGTCATCGTGAGAGGCACGAGAGATTTCCACATCGTGAAAAACTATCTTCTTTGAGCAGCCACTCTTTTGTTGGGAGTTGTAACTTATTGATTTGAAAGATGTCGTACACTTCTTGAGTAGTTCGATGACCGATATCCCCTCCGGCGGCATTGTCAACCATATATTCAAAAGTGAGAATAAGCCCATCATAGAAAAAATGGTTGACTAGCTGGAGCAGGTAGTGATGGTGTGGGTATTGCGTAAGAAGTCTTTTAAAGTTCTCCCAAGCCTTATGGAACAGTTCTCCATCCGTCTGACTAAACGAGGCAATCTTCACCTGAATTTAAGCCGTTGTTTGATTCGAGTAGTACTTGATCATGAATCGATCATACACCATTTCCCAATTTATAAGATAAGTAGGCTCTAATGACATGAACCAAGTCTTGGCTCGATCCTTTAAGGTATAGGGAAAAGAACACAACTTCATATGATCTTCTCTAAGGCCTTGAAGGGGAAATGTTTGGATGACGGCATAAAACCGTTGAATTCAATTGAGAGGATCTTCGTTCGGAAGCCCGTAGAAGGAAGGTAATTGATTCAAGTTAATCACCTTGACATATACGGGCCGATCATGGGCCGGGCGAACTCTCGCATACGAGTCAGCCTGGTATTTTGATGCTGGTAATGCCCATTAGGCTGCATGTGAGGTCCCAGGTTCTTTTTCAGACATGTTGATAGTACGATTGATGTGGATCATGGGGAACATGGGAAACGTGTTGGTAAAGTGGGGGAGGTGCTCGTGGAACTTGATTGTAAGGTGGAGCATCGTGAGGGCATTGGTTTCAATTAACGTAAGGCACTCGTGCATCGGGATTATTATGATTCAAGTTCGTATTAATGTACAGGTGTGGAATTGCTCGTTTTGATCTTCCGATAAATTTGGATTTCTTTTGAGAAGAGCCATCAGTGGCTCGTCTATCGGTTCTTGTCGAGACGGCTCTAGTATGATTGACTCTGATTTATCTATGAATAGAACAAGCTCTCTACCAAGTACTCATTGTCCTTGCATACACGCAACAAAAAATTAAACGGAAAAAAAAAATAATATTATACTCTAAATAATCATATACGAGCGAACATTTGAAAACCTCTGACATTCCCGGGCAACGACGCCAAATTTTATATCAAACTTTTATGCAATTAGTTTTTATTATAAAAGTTCATCCTCAAGAGAATGGAGCGGTTGTAAGTTGTACATTTGACTCAAGTCAAATCTCTTGTGGAATGACAATCGGAATAGAAATGCTCGTTTTAGCACAATTTAACTAAACACGCGATCAATGAATGTTGTGGTTTGTCTTTTTTAGAAAACAAGAATAAAATAACCAGCACCACTTTAATTTAAACATAACAATAATCGACAAATAAACACGAGTCATAATAGATCTATAAGCATACGAATTGGACGCAATAAAGAACGAGAAGTAACATGTGGGCAACTAAAGGTGTTTAAGGAATCATAAAATTTACTATATTCTAAACGCATTAAGAATAACAATCTTTATTGGAAAATAAGAAATAGCAATTGAATTCAATTACCTTACGTTAACAAACTCAGTCCCAAACCCAACAATTAAACAAAAATCCAAATAAAAGCAACCAACATTTTCAAAACTAATATTAAATCCACAAGAAAATAATAGAAAACAACTATCAAAATTACCCAAACAATTCTTCAAATCCTAATCACATATAGAGACTAAGGAACTCCCAACGTGCTGGTTTTTCAATATTCAAATCACTGTAGTCTTCAAAATCAATAAAGAAAGGTCAATTATCAAGTGGGAAACAATAGAGGAAATAGGGATGAATGAAGTGTTTGAAAGTAAGCTTTCTAGGTCAGAAAAAGGTAAGTCTGCCGATCTTTACACAATTGGGAAGTGTTGTCACTTAAATAGTTTGAGTCAAGGAGGGAACCATGGTAGTTTTTATTCAGAAATGACGACCATCGACTTGCATCGACTGATGGTATAACCATCGTCGATTGTACATAAATGACTATTATCAATCAACGATGGCGCATTGTTATCGGCATGTCAATCGACTAAGGCTGTCGAAGCGACGAAAGGTGCACGTTGATGTCACGCTGACATGGCGCATCAATCGATTGTTTCAGGTATTCCTCGGCAAGTCGATCGACTCAAGCTTTCGACGCGGGCGAGAGATGTGTGTCGGTGATGCGTCGATGATGCGTTGATTTCAAAGTCGAGCAACAGGCATGTTTCGTGAACCTTTGTCTATTTTTCGTTTATACGAACTGGTCGTAACTCTTGAGGACACGCTTGGCTCCGCTTGGATGATTAAAAAGACAAGAAAACCTAATTAGAATAAATATTTACAAAAAATATGAGAAAGAGTACTAAATTTAGTAAAAGTTGACACGAGCTCATAAAAGATAAGAGAAGGAAGAACGAGACAAAACACAACCAAAAACCACTACAACACACAAGATAAGATGCAAAAACAAATGAATTTCACACACAAATATGTACAAATCAGTTTACTGAAGATCAAATTTACGAGTTTTAACTCTGAGAAGCTCATTCATGTAGTGGCATTTATGACCTATATAATAAGAATAATTATATATGTTATATATACATTTGAAAAACCATTTGTGTGTTGAATAACTAGATTTGCATCATACTGGTATATTTAGGCATGTACACATTGTTTCTCTCTTATTTTATATATTCTTTGCTACCCTAAGTGTTTAGCATTTTTTGAGGGCTCTAAGATATTTAAATTATACTCAGGGCCACTATTTTATGATATAGGAACCATGAGAATCACTACAATATTATATTAAGTTATGCAATGTCATTTTCTGACATGTACGGTACTAATAAAAAATTAAATTTTTTATGAATGTACTATAGCATAACATGTAATATGATTGTTATTTTAAGTTATGTACAATATTAATTAATAATCAAACAATTTAAAAAAAAATAGTATAGTACTGTACATGATTTAAAATTAAAGGATTATATAGTAAAGTTTTTAGTTTTCACACTAGAAATTGATTCCCATATATATATATATATATATATATATATATAACCCTTTATCTACCCCTATCTAAATTCAATTTTTATTATGGGTGCTTTATTCTGTTTCCACTTATGAAAGGCCAAGCCAACATAATAGGCTTTGCGATGTGAAGAGCTTTGCTTGGAGAAATAGAAGGAACATGTATCACACGTGTCAAACTTGAGAACGTCCCCCATGAATATGCTACTATAACGAGTATTCAAGAATCGGTACACGAAGTTTTAATGAATTTGAAAGAAATTGTATTGAGAAGTAATCTATATAAACTTTGTGACGCGTCTATTTGTGTTAGAGGTCCTTCATATATATATATATATATATATATATAGAGGTGGGTTCAAATGAAACCATGTCATTATATGCGAACCTGCGAATTAGTGCTTTTATTATACAAGCACAGTGCTTTATTAATATTTTCAGTTATATACATGAGTAGTACTTTTATTATACAATTCTAATACTTTTAATTAAATAAGGAAATACACAAAAAATCTGATCCATCCATTTATTTAGATCTAAAGCCCATAATTGACCCTAGGTTGACATATAGGAACATGGTTCTCATTTGAACCTAATCCTATATATATATATATATATATATGAGAGGAATCCAATGAGAACCCTCCCCTAGGTGAGAACTTAGAAGCCAATCTAACAGCACACAATTGGATAATCTTGGTGGTTGAGAATATACCATGTCAGTTGAATAATAGAGTAAAATCTTTTATTAAATTAATAGTATAAGAATATAAGAATGTTTTCAAACTTTTATCAATTTAATAAATAGCACCGAATTATTCATCTGTTAGCACTATGAGTGAATAAATTTAGCACTAAACGTCTGTAAAAACAACACAAAGATTTTATCAATAACTGTTGTCACTTAAGCAAACTTGAATTTTAAAAAATAGAAATCTTAAAAATACCATAACTTTTTTGTTTGTTATTCATTTTAAATTAAAAAAAAAAACATATCAATTTAAATGTCTATCAAAATATTTCTTATTTATGATCCATATTGCATATTTTAAAACGTAACAAGAAATTTCACCTTGAAAATCTTATACATGAATGAATTCAGTGCTATTTCTTTATACAAATAATATTTTCTAATACACCGACAGTGTTATTTTGTATACTAACCTTGTTGTTTTTATACATAAGTGATCCGTTTTTAGCTCTAGAGGTGTTATTTTTATATATTAACAATCTTGTATAAAAATTATTAAGCATGCTTTGTAAAAACAATAGTGCTGCCTTGCAAATGATACACATTATCTATTATTTATTAATTATCTTTTATTCATTAACATATTTAAAGGCAAAATAATTTTATTTTATGTTAATTATTATATTACAATAGTAGTATTACTATTACATACACATGGTGCTATTTTTACATATTACTAGTGCTAACTTCAATATTATTCCCGTGAGTTGTCACAAAAACTTTATTTTCATATCACTATCCTCAACATTATTACTTCTTTCTTTTACCTATACACAAAAATCAACTTTTTTGAAGCCCAGATGCACTCTGCATATTCTCAAATATTAAAATATCTTCCCATAAGCAATTTAAAATGAAAAAAACCAGCCAATACACATGTAATCCATTCAAAATATTATAGTCATTATATACTAACTGTAAAATTTGAAAGTCTATGTTTTTTAAAAATAATTCTCAATTTTACGATGTTGTTAGTCAATGTTTAACAACACTGGTTAGCAACATCGATCAGAGTAAAATATAAAATATGCAGCGGAATAAAACGTTAAGAACACAATATAACAAATTCAGTTCACAAGTAAAAGTACTTGTGAACTTGGGTGTACAAACCCGAAAACTATATTACTTTCTTGTTCACGTTCAATACAAAAATATAAAGTAATATAATAAAACTAAATATCAATAAACTTGATACTAAATATTTGTTGCGGGAATGGCAAGATCTTCTCCGTCGGTCATGCAACTTCAAAAAGCTTTTTAATTACGATCAATGGCTCCAAGTAGTTCTTCGTGTTCTTCTTTCTTGCTCATCGGGCGTCTTTGTCTTGCGTCGATCACCTTACAAAAATCCCATGCGAAAAGTGTATATTCAAGGTTTAGGATTCTTTGTCTTAAATAGATAATCCTAGAATCCTAAACTTGGTAAATACCTAAAAACAAATCCTAAACACAATCTAGGAAAAAAATAAAGTCTTATACATAAATATATTCCTAAATCTAGTTTCCTAACATAACTTGTGCCCAAGAAAGGCAAATAACAAAATAGGAATTATTGCCAAGAATTAATTCCTCAACAATCTCCCCCTTTTGCCTTTCTGGACAAAACATTACGACGTAAACACAAATAAAAAAAAAAACAAACTCCTCCTAAACAAAATACCCAATGTTGTTAAACAAAAAACAACATTAAAAACCAACATTGTTCATAAAACACACTTATCAAGATAGAACAAACCAAAAATGAACTTATTGACTTCGAAACCTCTTCGAACGTCGAGGGGATGTCGAAGTTCCTTCACCCGTATTCTTCCTCTTCTTCTTCTGCTGCATTTTCATCAATCTCTTCAACGCCTTGTTGCGCGCGCGAATTCGCTTCCTCCGCTTCTCTTGAGCAAGGCTCGCCAAGGCTTCGGCAGCAACAACATCTTCAGCATCATCTCCATCAGCAGCAGCATCTTCTCCTCCAACATTTCCTCCCCCTATGTCCGCGTCACCTTCTTCTTCTCCCCCTTRTTGACCAGAAAGGGAAAGGGCCTCCAAAAGTGAGCTACGAAGCGCCTGTAGTTGAGTAATATGCAAATCAATGGAAGCCACTAGCGCACGCAAAAGCTGCGCAGAAATGCGGACCATGTTGGGATCATCTCTCCCAACATCACTAGCAACATCAGCCTGGAAAGGAGCCTGCCAAGGRAAATCAATAACCCTAGCACCAGTAGTATGCTGGACCCTTAAAGCAAACCAATCCGCATCACCAATGAGCACATCATCTGAAAGAAGCGTCAATCCTTGGTTCTTCAACAAGATAAAAATCAAAGAGGGAAAACACAATGAGGCGGCAGACCTTGAAGTGGCAAACTTAGTAACAATATCAAAAATATGCTGACCGAAACTGAACTTAATACCCTTCCCAAGCCTGTACAAAAACTGGGCCTGAGGTCGGGTAACACACGTAGTGTTCTTGGAAGGGACCCAGTTGCAAATAGCCACCTTGTGCATAATAAAATAAAGAGAAGATAGCCTAATGCTCGGCAACTGCTCAAACCAAGAGTGCACCATACCACCAGAAAGAAAAGAAACAACCTCGTCCATATCATRCACAGTAGAATCACCCCGATAAGGTTCAGTTCCAAACAATTCATCAATTAAGTAAGGGGTGAAGGCAAACACTCTACCACGCACAAACACTTTTCCATAGTTCATAGAGCTCATATCAACAATCGAGGGTAGCAAATTTGCATAAAACTCAAGAACTATATATCTGACAAATGGCACGGCAGTAGAAACTGTGGAATACATACCTTTAAACTAGAGGTAGGCAATCAAGTTGTGGCGCTCAAACTGTTCAACTGGAGCCCTACGCTCAGCAATCATGTGGCGAGTTTGATAAGTAGCAAACAACTCGGCAGCTTCAGCAGATAAAAATTTCTCCGAAAATGGCACCATATCCTCAAGTTCAGGTGTCGGAGTAGTAGTACCCGTGGAGGACTAAGAGTGTACACAGGAATCGGAGGTGGTTGGCGTGGAAGCATGAGAGGCAAGGGGAACAGAGTCAGGGCGGGAGGACGACATAGTCGGAGAAGGACGCGATGTTGTTAAAGGGGTACCAACATGACTAGCAACATCGCCCTTCGCAGCAGCCTTCTTTTTCTTCTTATCCTTCTTGCAAGCAGTAAGGATATCTCGTAGTGGCACATTAGGCGAGGAATCAGGGGAATGCTCAAACAAACCTGTATCAAACTCAGGTGGAGCATCATGAACAGGAGACGATGGGGGAACATCGCCAGGCAGTTTGGCGGAACTGGTGACTTCGCCGGTGATAAAATCCAACACAGTATAGGGAAGCGAGGAATACTCTATCTCAGTAGAACAAGGAGAAACCTTGATTTTCACCAGAGGATTTTTCTTTTCGGCCAGCGACACCGTTTGTTTCCGGCGAGGCATCTTCTTCTCCGGCAGACTGGGGGCAGAGGCAAACGGCGGCACAGTACCAGTAATCGGAGCAGAAGGAACAAAGTCCTCATCATCCGCGTCGGACTCCATGAGCACATCCTCCTTGAGGTTCATATGTTCGATAGGCACGTGACGACGCGGCCCTGCCTTACTTTTTGGGACTGCGGGCGGCACAACGCCGGGCGGAATGTTGCGCAAGCGCCTAGACCGCTTCAAGGTGGGTTCCCCACGCATCCAAAAGTCTCAGCCACAAACGCCAAATTCGGGGGATTATCCACGTCAATTTTATTCCCGGACTGTCCTGGGAACACTTGAACTTCTGGCGTGGCGTCAATCGTTGTCGGAACCGGAACAACAGCGCGGGAATCGGGCGCCGGAGAAGGTGGTGGTGATGTTGATAGAGGAGGGTTTGACGTACTACCACCACCGATTTCTTCGCGAATGTCAAGGCCACCAATTCTTGGGTACGGCAACGGGACCTGATCGCCGGAGCGACGAATGTCTTCTGGCAATTCAGGAACAGACGAGGACGGTGGCGGTGAGGTTTGATCAGATATTCTGCAACAACTCAGAAACACAAACACACAAGAATATCGAAAGAATTGAAGAGAGATAAGGAGAATCGAGAGTTTAATTCGCAGAGGGCTTTGGAATTGTGATCAAATGGTAAAAAGAAGTTCAGGTTTTTATGCACAAAAAATGACCATTGCACAAGGAGAGAGAAAGTAAAAATAAAAGGAAAAAAATCGCTAATTTAATCACCGGTTAATTTTAGGGCTTAAAACACGATTTTTTTTATTTCCTTTTTATAAAAACCCCACTCCCCCTCAGTTTAGGCAACATGATCAAACTAACATGCCATTTATCTTTTCCCATTATCTTCCCTTTTTTTCTTTTAAAAAAATAAAATTGCACAACCCGAGCTACAAAATTGGCCAAAATAAAAAGCTGAATTTTAATTAACCATCAGCACAGTTGTACCTATTTTGTGCAATGTTAATTCTCACTCACCAAATTCACCTCGTTATTACCTGTCCATCTGTCCGATTTTAACTCCACTGAAACACTTAGTTAGCTCAATTCAAAACAAAATTAAGAGATTTCAAGTACGACAGAAACACAAGAAACAAAACGCACAGCAAGACGGCATCTTCACAAAGTATGAATGTCCTACGGGATGCCTAAAATTCATGACCTCAAAGATTATATAAAAACATATTCAGATTTCAGTGACTTGATCCAATGTTGCTTTTTATTACTAACAACATTATAAACCAACATTGCCTTAAGTGAAGTCAATGGAAACTTACCCCTTAACCCAAGTTAATGACTACGTCAAGATCTCTCAAGAAGGTGATTTTTAAAGATTGGAGCATTTTGATTCCAGATTTTCTTCATCCATGAAGGGATTTAAATCTTTTAATCTTCAGCAGTTGCTGTTAAACACCTCTTGTTTTTGGACCTGGGAGAATCACCTAATTTTGAAGAGGTTGGTCCTTTTTGTCATCACTTTTATTGCAACACCGGACCTTATTGCACTTTCAATCAAACTCAATGCATTAGACTCATGTATGAAAAGAAAGGTAAAAATGCATGCAAGATTATACAAATGTTGTGACTGATGTTGATAAGGGGTGTCACAACATCACAAACAAACATTGGTCAGACAATGCACATACCGAGATCTCTTCTCAAACGAGATAAGGTCTCGAAATATAATGCCTTCGTGAAGATGTCAGCTAGCTGATTATCAGTTCCAATATGTTCAAGGCTAACAATCTTCCTCTCAACTAAGTCTCGAATAAAGTGGTACCTTATGTCAATATGTTTGATTCGAGAATGCTGTACTGGATTTTTGGAGATTTCAATGGCACTAGAATTGTCACACAACACCGTTAAGATACTACTATGCAGACCGTAGTCTTCAATCATTTGGTTCTTCCACATTAATTGTGTGCACGCACTCCCAGCTGCAATGTACTCGGCTTCAACTGTAGAAAGAGAAATGAAATTTTGCTTTTTGCTGTACCAAAAAATTAGGTTATTACCCAGAAAAAAACATCCCCCAGTAGTACTCTCTCTATCTACCACATCTCCAGCCCAATCCGAATCAGTGTACCCTATAAGTTCAGTACCAGTATCTTTTGTGTACCACACACCTAGTTCAGTTGTACCAGCAATGTATCTAATAATTCTTTTAAGAGCTTTCAAGTGAGACTCTTTTGGATTAGACTGATATCTAGCACATAAGCACACACTGTACATAATATCTAGTCTACTTGATATCAAATACAACAAACTCCCTATCATACTTCTATACATGGTGTTAGCAACATCCCTTCCAACATCGCTCTAGTCAGCTTCACAATTTTGCCCAGTGGCATTCTCTTGACAGTTTCACCCTCTAACCCAAACTTTTTGACTATGTTCTTTGCATATTTAGTCTGGGAAAGGAAAATACCATCATCAAGCTGTTTAATTTGTAAACCTAAGAAGTATGAGAGGTTACCTTCCATACTCATTTCGAATGTATCAGACATTCGAGTGACAAACTCCTTGACCATCTGCTCGTTAGTGGATCCAAAAATAATATCATCCACAAAAATTTGGACGATTAAGATGTGTTTATTAGATTTAAGAAGGAACAAAGTTTTATCAACTTCCCCTCGTCTAAAGTTCAAATGAAGCAAATGTTGAGTTAGCCTTTCATACCAAGCTCTAGGAGCTTGTTTTAAACCATAAAGAGCCTTTTTCAATTTTAGAACAAAATTTGGTTTTTGAGGATCTACAAATCCTTTAGGCTGCTCAACATACACTTCTTCACTTAAGACTCCATTTAAAAAAGCACTCTCAATGTCCATTTGTGAAATCTTCATATAACAAGCAACAGAAAGCAAAAGCCTTACCGACTCAATGCGGGCAACAGGGGAAAAAGTTTCATCAAAATCAATTCCTTCAATTTGCGTATACCCTTGTGCAAAAAGTCGAGCTTTGTTCCTCACAATGTTGTCAGCCTCATCAGTCTTGTTCTTGAATATCCACTCCGTTCCCGTCACATGGGAATTTTCTGGTCTTGGCACCAAATCCCAAACATCGTTTTTGGCGAACTAATCCAGCTCCTCTTGCATTGCCTGAATCCAGAACTCATCCTTGAGTGCATCCTCCACTCGCTTGGGCTCTATTTTAGAAAGATACAAAGACTCATGGATCTTAGAACAATTAGTAGACAGACATACGTACCTGACCATCTCCTTGAAATTAATCTGTCTCCGTCTTGTACTCCTTTCATCTAAATCACCAATAATTTGGCCCATGGAATGGTTTTTCTGGATTTCGGATGGAATATCCCTCTGATGAAGATCTATGGGATCAGCTGGATCTTTTTCTTCTGAATCAGAATCAGAATCAGCGACTTGGCTCATTGTTGGTACTAATGTTGGTTTCTCAGTATCAACATTGTTATCAACATCACTCAAATCTCTGAGTTCAGCACCTGCATCTTTGTTCTCAATACCTGCACTATCAACTGAAGGAAGAATGACATTTTCTTGAGGACTTTGATCATAAACCAGATCATTATCCTTGGCAGGCTTAACTGCACTTGTTAGATCATCGAACTTGACATTAACTGACTCAAACATACTTCTAGTTCTAAGGTTAAACAACCTATATGCATGACTATTTTGGGAATATCCCATAAAAATGCACTTATCACTTTTTGAGTCCAGTTTACCTAGATGATTTCTATCGTTAAGAACATAGCAAATACATCCAAACACATGAAAATAACTCAAGTTCAGTTTCTTAATAATCAACAATTCATAGGGAGTTGCACATGATCCTGGTCTAAAATAGGCCCTATTTATGATATGACATGCAGTGTTCATTGCTTCAGCCCAAAAACGTTTTGCTATGCAATTAGAAATGATCATAGTTCTAGTCATCTCAGCTAGAGTTCTATTCTTACGTTCAGCAATGCCATTTTGTTGAGGGGTAAATGGAGAAGAAAATTCATGACTAATACCCTCAAAAGTGCAGTACTTTGGAAAAGATGCGTTTTCAAATTCTTTTCCGTGATCAGTTCTAATCCAACCAATTTTCACATTAAACCTTACACACAGCTTCTTTGCAAGTTTTTTAAAAGCCTCAAAAGTTTCAGATTTTTCTTTTAGAAATTCTACCCAAGTAAATCTAGAATAATCATCAACAATAACTAACACATACCTCTTACCACCAAGGCTCTCAACCTCAAGTGGTCCCTTGAGATCCATATGTAGCAATTCAAAGCAAGATGATGTAGTGAGACTTTGTTGGACTGGATGTGGCACCCTAACCTGCTTTCCTTTATGGCATGACTCGCACACTGGAATGATCTTGGTGTTGAGCTTAGGCAGTCCARTCACAGCTCCTTCCTTGGCCAACCTGTCCATCATCTTGTAATTGACATGTCCAAGCTTTTGATGCCATAGCTCCGCATCACTCAATTGGGACAGTCTGCAAAAAGCATCACTTTGAATTTGGTAGCAATTATCTGAAGTTCTTTTACCAGTGAGGATACACGGTCCATTCTCCTATTAACTTCACACTTTTCACGGTTGAATTTGACGCTAAAGCCTCCGTCGCACAGTTGACTTATGCTGATCAAATTTACAGTAACTCCTTCTACTAGCAGCACATTTCCCAGTGTTACAACACCAGGAACATGAAGAGTCCCTTGGCCAATGATTTGACCATTTGCTCCTCCTCCATACTTCACTTTTCCACCTCGAAATCTGACAATATTGGAAAGAAGTTCTTCTGAGCCTATCATATGCTTCGAGCATCCACTATCAAAATACAAGGCTCCAGGGACATGAGATTTCAGGGAGGTATGGATCATATTGCACATGACACAGTTTTTCTTTACCCACACTTTTTTTAACCTGATGTTGGTATTGATGTTGGTAGCGTGGTTACAAACATGAGATTTATCATCCACACTTGTTTTCTGAAAGTGTCTTCTCTCGCCAATGATTTTCCAGCAAAAAGGCCTAATGTGCCCTGGATCTCCACAATGATGACACACGAACTGTCTTCTCTTCTTGTGGTGTGTGGAAGATTTCAGTTCTTGACTTGACACTTGCGTTGGTTGACTCGATTTGAAACCTATTCCATGCTTTGAGGACTCTAGAAAGCTAATCTCCAAGATTTCATCAAGCTTTGCCTTGCCTTTATTGAGATTTGAAATTGTTCCTCGAACAGTGGTCAGTTCATTCTTCATCTTTTCCAGCTCAGCATCCTTCTTGGTGAGAGACGTTTCCAATCGGACAATAATGTCAAGCTGATCTTCCTTTTCTTTGGTTAGCTTCTCTACTTCTTTTTTGAGCTCTTTGGCCTTGAGTACTTGTTTACTCCAACTGACAAATAATTTCAGGTGGTCAACACTCAGCTTCTCGTATTCCTCATGATAATCAGTGGTCTCGGCATTCAGGCACACGATGTTGTCTGCAAGCAAACCAACATGGACATCGTCGTCCCACACAACATGGGTGAATAAAGCTGGGATTGGATCAATTGACTCGGAATCGTTGAAGTCTTCAGTAAAGTCAGTAGCGACCATGCTTTTCTTTCTAAGAGTGTTAGGACACTCATTCTTGTAATGTCCCCAACCTTTGCATTCATGGCATTGGATCTCGCTGAGTGATTTTGCAGAACTGGATACATTGGGAATTGAAGTAGTGGACCGAGATCTAGGAAGAACACGTCCAATAAACTTTGGAGTAGACCTGTTCCTTGTATTTGAGCTTCCAAGATTGTTCTTCTTCTTCAAGAATTTGTTGAAGCGTTGAGTCACAAAGGCAAGTTCGTCTTCTTCGAGAGTAGTCGACTCCATCTTTTTAATAATCCCATTAAAATCGAATTCCTCGTCATCTTCATCATCGACTGTAATCAAATCGGAAGAAAAAGCAACATTCTTCTCTTTTGAGATAGAACTACAGTGTTCCATCTCATATTGCTTGAGGTTTCCAACTAAGGTGTTGAAATCGATGTTATCAACATCTTTGGATTGTTTTATGGCCAACACCTTCATGCTATATTTCTTTGAAATGGATCTTAGTAATTTTCCTACAAGACGGGAATTAGTTAGTGACTCACCAAGTTCTCTGCACTCTTCTGCTATTTCCGACAGTCTTACGGAGTAGTCCATGATAGACTRTTTCTCATCCATTCTCATAGCCTCGAAAGTGGACATGAGCATTCTTAGTCTGGATTTCTTCACGCTTGCAGTTCCTTCACACACCCTTTGGAGTGCGTCCCATGCATCCTTTTCTGGCTCGCAATTCTTGATGATTCGGTAGTAGGTTGCATCTACATAGCCACGCAAGTTGTTGATGCATTTGGAGTTCCAATTTGCAGCAGTTGCTTCATCAGCAGTCCAATCTTCTTCCTTTTTGGGAATGGTATCGCCCTCGCCATCCGTGACACGTGGCTTTTCCCATCCAATGAGGACAGTCTTCCAAACACGCTCGTCGATGCTTCTCAAATGCCATCTCATTCTCTTTTTTCAGAGAGAATAATTCTCACCATTAAGGATTGGAGGCCTCGGGTTGCCTTGAGTATCCATAGCACCTAAATATAAGGATCAATACTTAAGAGGTTAAGTAACCCGCTATAGATGCCAATTGTAAAATTTTAAGGTCTATGGTTTTAAAAATAATTCTCAGTTTTACGATGTTGTTAGTCAATGTTTAACAACACTGGTTAGCAACATCGACCAGAGTAAAATATAAAATATGAAGCGGAATAAAATGATAAGAACACGATATAACAAATTCAGTTCACAAGTAAAAGTACTTGTGAACTTAGGTGTACAAACCCAAAAACTATATTACTTTCTTGTTCACGTTCAATACAAAAATATAAAGTAATATATGAAAACTAAATATCAATAAACTTGATACTAAATACTTGTTGCCGGAATGGCAAGATATTCTCCGTCGGTCACGCAACTTCGAAGAGCTTGTTAATCACGATCAATGGCTCCAAGTAGTTCTTCGTGTTCTTCTTTCTTGCTCGTCGTGCGTCTTTGTCTTGCGTCGATCACCTTAAAAAAATCCCATGCGAAAAGTGTATCTTCAAGCTTTAGGATTTTTAGTCTTAAATAGACAATTCTAAAATCCTAAACTTGGTAAATACCTGAAAACAAATCCTAAACACAATTTAGAAAACTAATAAAGTCTTATACATAAACTATGAAACACAATATATTCCTAAATCTTGTTTCCTAACATAATTTGTGCCCAAGAAAGGTAAATAACAAAATATGAATTATTGCCAAAAATTAATTCCTCAACACTAACAGTACATTTTTATATACAGACAATGATATTTTACAATGCAAACTAAAAATAGCACAAAAGAAATCTGGATTTTCTAACTAAATTCGCAATATATGAATTCGCAATCCGAATTCACAAAATATCAAAACCAAAATAAAGCATGTCAGGCGTCGACCAGAAAATTAAAAACCTATTACTCATCTAAAACTCGCACATCCGTCTGCGATTTTAGGACAAAAAAAATAACCATAGCCAACGTTGACAATTTCACTCGTAGACACAAACCACAATACACAAACAATAGCACAAAAATAAATCTTGATTTGTTAACCAAATTCCCAAACAAGATTAAAATAAGCACACAACTTTAAGAATTATCAAAACAATATTAAAAGAAAAAAATGTTAAATAACATTAAAAGTAAATTGATTCAGATTTTCCCTTCACTTTTTTTTCTTCCCCGTCGCACACACCATTGTGGCGAGCAGGCAGACGAGGATAGCATGATGGGTGCTTGTGTAATAGATCTTGACAAATTCTCCTGCGATTTCTTTCAACAGATGTGGACTACAATCTATCGATGATAGACTTTCTAAGTGGGCAAATAAACATGGATTTAAATTCTTTAAAAGTCATTATAAATGTTCAAATAAAAATATAGGGGGAGATTTACAAATTATTTTTGAACATTCAGCACTTATAAATCAACATATACCGTAAACTCGACACTACTATCAAACGTTAACCAATAGAAACTTATTCGATATTAATCATTTATAAAAAAACATCAATAACTGCAAGGTAACAATTTTGAAAGATACATAAATGAAAAGACGGGAGTTGATTCCAGTTCTTAATTTACCTACTCAAGTAGATGAGTGATTTCTATTTGATTTTATACATTCCAATTTAACTGTCAAATGGAAATGATGATAGTAAACAATTTACATAAAATTTTAAAACACACAAAATCACAAGCTACATATATTTATATACAATTTGAATTTATATAAAACCACTTATATGCATATTCTGCATATACTTTTTTTTTCCAATAGATCTCACATCTTAATTTTTATGTCCACTAGGTACAAGGTTCGCACATTTTTTAACCATTAACAATTTTGTCTAAAAATTAGGAAAAAATCTCCTCATTCTTTATACCTCGCTTTCCATTTCCAATACCTTCCCCTTTCTAATTCTTTCTCTCCAAATATTGATTTGCCCAATTCATACCAATGAGTTCCTAATTCCACGTGCCTTAATGAGCATGATCTCTTTCATCAGCGCTTGATACTCAATCAGATTGATTCACCAGATTTTCTTCTCTTTCAAGGAAAGTGTATGAAAGAAAGCAAAGAGCTCATATATGACACAGGTGATAATATTTTGATGTTAACTTTTTTGTATATTCATTCAATCATTTCTTAAAGATTATAGCAGAGAATGTTACATCTATTTATAGCAAAATGTATGACAAATGTATCCCTAAAATATGTGGCTATAAATGCTACAGTGCACTCGCACTAGTGCAAAAAAGGTGATTAGAGGCGGTTCAAAACTGCCTTTAGAGGCGGTTATGAACCGCCTCAAAATGTAGCGACGCTAAAGTAAAAAAATCGGGTGGCGGTTCAAAAAGCGCTGGCAGCGCTTCTTAGCTAAGAAGCGCTGCCAAAAACAGAAATCGGGTAGCGCTTTTTAGCTAAGAAGCGTTGCCATTAACACTGATAAATAACATCGGTTTCTTAAGAAACCGATATTGTTGACACATTGAACATTAACATCGGTTTGAATATAACCCATCTAAATCCAAAAATAATAATTAAAAAAAAAAAGAATAAAATGCAGATAGATAAACCTCAATCTTATAAGGCTTGCGCAAATACAAAATTCCAAAAATTGGGAACTTATAAGGCTTAGAAGCTTGTGGGTCGGAGGAATATGGTTCTTGATGATACGATTGCATATAAAATTTATCCAATTTCTTAAATACATTCAGTATAACTATTCTTACATTATTCTCCATTCAACCAAACTAAATTAGCATTCTGCAAAGAGCATGTACATCCAATATAACCAATCTTACATTATTCTCCATTCAACTAAAATAAACTAAATTAGCATCCTGCAAAGAGCATGTAGTTCACACACTTATTAAAAGAAAAACTGAAGATGTAAAAGAAATTTAGACATAATTAATAAGTCCATGAATTATTTATTGAAAGTTTTTTTAAAGTAGAGGAAATTACCGTTTCCGGCTTCAACAAGTGCAGAAGGTTCCGAAAGCTGCAAATTTAGAGGGTTATCACAATTACTTTTTCACAGCTATAGATTAAAGCAAGTACTCGGTAAATGCAAATAACAAAGATGAAAGATGTATGTCACTTCTCAGTCACCAATAGAAATATCAGTTAGAAATGAACTCTTTAATATAATTTGAACTCTTTCCATAATAACATTATATGAAAGTTGTTTTGATATGATTCTAACAGGTATAAAAGGTGTATAATAAACAAGGATTCCAGAAAAAATATTGGTTGATATGTATATTAAAATGTGGATATCATTCTCCTCGCCCACCGCTTCTACCGAAGCATTTAGTCTCGAAAACTAATCAACCAAGGATGAATATAAGATAAAACTTATAGGAGCTAGTATAGAGGTGGTTGGAAGAAAATACACGGATTTTATGAGCTTGCACCTCGATGAAAAAATATACGAAGAGGAAAACATGATTCAACGTACTTTATAAGTGTTACACAGCACGAATTTGAGCACTGTGCCTAGAGAGAGAGAGAGAGAGAGAGAGAGGTCCTTATTCAAATACTAATCATTCATGACCAGCAGATTCATATACTTGGACTAAAAATATCAATCTTCACATCTCCAGGGGCATATGGTTAAAAGCAAGATGTACTGCGCGAAGCCTGCTTCCCATGATCATCCTCTTGTACACTATAATTGAGGCTTTATTAGTGACAAAGTTTCAGAAATCCCAGCATAAGCAAATACAGTGCATTTGTATAAGGATTAATAGATGAGCTAAAGGGTTACTACAGTCAGACCCGCCCCCCAGGAGTTCCATAGTCCACTCATGAGAATCGTCATCTCAACAATCACCTAAACATAACCTCCTAATTTACTCATCAGCTGATCCGCAAGCTTATTGCCCAACCTCAAAAAGGAAAATTCAATTGTAAAGGAAACAAAGTAGCTTTGCCAGGTTTAAAAGAACTGAAGTCAAGGGAAAGACACTTTGGCAATATTGTGACCTTTGGCAATGAAGCTCTATTCAGTAAATTAATTAAAAAAAATGAATTGCAGCTAAGTCGGCACTATTAGATGGTACGTACTCTCGGACAACTTGGGTGATAGTGGCGAGCAAGTGCAATTTCAAAAGAATACAAGCAAAGAAAAGGAAATAAGAAAAATAGAAAGAAACGCACCTCGTCTGCAGTAACATGCACTCTTATGCACTAGCACATCTCTTTCGTATCCGCTCTTTCATATAAATAGCATTATCAGACTTTTCTTTCTCAGGAATAGGAAATGCCTTCCATTATTCAAATCAAACATTGACACAATAATTTAGCATTAAAACTAGATAATCAGGAATGAAACTTCAATGAACAAAATCAATCAGTGTACCTGTTTGTACTTTTTGGACAGCCACGCGCATTGGTCCTTTAAACTCATATTTTTACAGGGATCAAGAATGATCCCATTGTCCTTCTCGAGAGGTGATATCCCATAACTACGAAAAGACAACATACGCTAAAGAAATAAATTTTTATAAGAAGGAAGTAATTCTACAACTCAAGCAATCTGAGCCACCCAAAATCACATCATACACGTTACTTCTATGTATAATAACATCAAGGATATCTGCCTCAAGCCAAATGGAATTTCCCGGTTTGCCGCAACTCTAGCTAGAGCAACACCATAACCTTTCAAGAAATCAAAAGAATATACAATACCAGTTCCAAAGCTCATACTATTTAAATAGAAAAGAAGATCAAAAAAAAAAAAACACATATGACGATAAAAAAAGAAAAACATATAATTCCTTAGGCTACATTTGGATTGAGTGATTTGAATAGGGATTTAGGGGGTGGGATTCAAAATCAAACTTTAAATACCCCAACATGTTTGGCTAACAAACTTAAATCAATGGATTCCAAGTCCCTTTTCAATTTTTTGTTCATGTTGTGGAGGATTTGAGATCCTTCCGAAAAACTACTCACTGAAAATCAATTTTTCTACTTCTTATATGTACCTAATACACACAATCACACACACACTGACACAACAAAACACACACTACCCATATTTCACACTATACACAAACACGCACTTCACCCGCACATACCCAAATACACATGGCACAATTTTCTATTATATATGAAATAAGAATTGATAATAAATTTAAAACCTGTAATGGATTTGAAATCTTCACAAATCCACATTGAACCCAAGCAAAAAATGTATATGAAAATTAATAAATTTCAAGTCCCCAATCCCAATGGAGCCTAAAGTGTTCCAATATACTCATGAAAGTTCTCAATGGATTTCCAATCATTCAGTAAATTCCTCCAAAATTGATGTGGATATCAATAAATCAACAATCCCACTGTTACACAGGCCAACTGGTATTAAAACTTACTTAAAATGGTAATGTGGCATAACAAACCGGACAACATCTTAAATTTACATTATCAATATCAAAATTAAAGTAACATTTCCACTCAAATCCCCCGTAAAACCAATAACGTAACATACTGTATGTATCGGACTATACTACTTGTCAACTAATTCTCAAAATTTCATAAAGTTGCATAACTTAGTTGCAGGATAAGAAAGTATGGCACATACAGAAAACACACACCTGGTCGACGATTTTTTGAGCCTGAGGAGACGAGAAGAATCGTAAGAGGTCGGAAGTGAGATGGAATCTGAGATCCGCATCATCGGCGTTGGTTTGGGGAAATAGACGTCCAAGATGCGCCACTGGTCTTCGTCGACTGGTTTGGGGAAATAGAATGCCAAGTAATTTCAAGGGCTCATCCAAATTTCATGGGCGAAGTGAAAATGAAAGTTTGCAAATTTTTCGATAAGTAATTTCCCGGCTAAGTGATTTCAAGGGTTTCCCAAAAAATTTAATTAGCTCAATCATAAATCTAAATTCGAAAAGCAGAATAAAAAATGTCAGGAAGAGGAAAGGGAGGCACTAGTGCAGAAAATCTATTGTAGAATAGTCAATCTAGATAGCCTCAGAAAAAGAAGTTCTAGAATATAAGCCGGTGGCATTTTCATAATAAAAATGGTATATACCAGAACGTCTTTAAAAAAGGCATTCTGGTACACCAGAACGCCTTTTTAAAGACGTTCTGGTATATTGATATACCAGAACACCTTTTTAAAGACTTTTTGGTATATTGATATACCAGAACGCCTTTTTTAAAGATGTTATGGCATATTCGATATCTAGAACGCCTAAAAAAGGTGTTCTGGTATATCGTATTATTTATTATTACTTACTTTGCCTTTTTTGAAAGCCCTAAAAAAGAAATCGCAGCCTTCCCCAAAGTCAGAGCCCTCGTCTTCATCTCCCCTTCACCAAACTCAAACAGCCCCACACGCCTCCCGATTTAATCGCCGCCGCCCGCTACTCGGCCAGCACAACCGTACCTTGCTCTCGAATGTCATTGACAGCCATCTAGACCACCTTAACCATAACCCACGATAGATGCGATGGGGCTCCACTCCGCCAGGCTCCGATAGCCCACGCAGCGCTAACAATCAATACGTCGAATCTCCTCCTCATCCAACAGCACTGACAAAATCACACCAGCGCTAGCACCGCCGTCCACCAGAACCGCCACCATCCCCTCTCACCTTCCGCAGTCCCAAATTCCGACGACTCCCCAGATTTCACTTAGGGTTTACTTCTTTTCCTTATTTTAGTCTATTTCTCCGAGGTACGCAATTTCTCCATGCTCTTCGATTTGTATGTTAGATTAGGGTTAGGGTTTGTAACTTTTGTAGCGTGAAAATTGGGGTTTTATAATTAATTAAAATGAAAGGCAATAAGATTAAATTCCCAATATATAAAATACATCAACAACTCAAACCTCAAAAGCCCATCCCCTTCCCAGACTGATCGGGGAGATGTTCAATTATTCAGTTCATTGAATTCTATTCCTTTTCTTTTATTGCTTGAAAATCCCCACTTTAATGACTCCCCTGTTTCTGAATTTCAGCACTTTCCAGCTTTTGTCCTCCAGCTGTATATATAAAGGGACTGAAGATCAATGAGTTTGTGCCGCGATCAGTTGATTCTTTAAGGGCTTGTGAGTTTTCTCTCGTCTACAAGTTAATTTTGCTACATGTTTTGATTATTTACAATTCATTTTTTGGCATTGTGATTTTTTGCATTTCCGTTTGCTCCGACACTGCTTGAGGTGTTCTTCGATTTTTAGAGTCTAAGCATTGCTGATTCAGCTTTAATTAACTTTAACCACACATATATGTATGTATATGTATATGCGCGCGCGTGTTTGTGTATCTAAATGCAGATATGCTGATCATGAGTTTTAATCTTTATAGATGTAATGCAAATGCATCATGGAGAAATCAATTCAATAATTGACACCAAAAACGATGTAAAAAGTCAGAAATTACGAAGTGGGACCCTGAAGTCGAAATTCAACTGTTAATTTACTTAATTTCTTGAATTATATTGTACTGGACTTTATATATATAATCTTTTTTGGTGGATGAAGGGGCTTCATTTGATCCATGGCCCGACATTATCAACTTCTTAGTTATACAATATGGGTAAAAGGAGCAACATAAGCACATCCAAGCTCGAATAGGATCTTTTTTGTAAAAACTAAGTTTTAGTGTTTAATGTATACTGCGCATACGTCTAAATGTAGTATGCACACCAACTTGATGTGGTGATAAGATTATTTTGCTTATATCATCTCTGATCTGGATGCAGGAAATTGGCCCAAATAATCAGCAGAATAATAGTGGTAAGAAATTTCCTTTAAATTTATCTCCAGTTGATCTTTTTAGGATAATAGGACATTTATTTCCTCTATATTTGAATCACCTAATCTTTAGCACCTAATATACATTTCAGTTGAAGAGACCATAAGAAACTTAACCAGAAAAAGGTGACAAGTCTCGAGGTAGTTTATTTAGCTCTTTCTTAATAAACACCCGAATCACCAATGAAATCATATATACTCTTAAATAATTTTCGGACTTGTTAATTGGGGGTTTTTAATTAATTATAGCATGAAAATTGGGAATATAATTGTATTTCCTTTTATTTCAATTGAACTAACATATAGAGCACATTCTAGATTAGGCACAGTCCAAAATCAAAATCCCAAGACATTGCAAGATATAACTCAGAGCTCGAGTGAGGTATCATTATCTCTAGCATGGGGTACGGCCCAGATAGGGTGGGTTGTAGGCCCATTAGCTATAGTAATATTTGCGGCCATCACTCAGGTTTCCACTCTACTTGTGTGTTACTGCTATAAGTCGTCGGATCCGGTACATGGCCCGACCCGGAACACGTCCTTCATTGAGGCTGTCAATTTTTACTTAGGTAGGTTTGTCTTTCTTTTCTATAATGTCTTTTCGATTCTTATTTATTGCTCTCTATCTATGTTTGTGTTTTTCTATTTTATTACTTCTATATATCGTTTAAAGTTAATGCACATAAATCAATATAATCATTTAATATGTATAAATATTGATACAAAACAAATATATTTTGTTTTAATAGAAAGTTGAGATTTAACTAATAGGCTTCCAAATCAAGATAAGGTCAACAAATTTTATTTTCAAAAGTGACGGCGAGAACGAAAAAGAGGGATTATATTTTATTTGGTATTTGGAGTTGGTATGCATGAAGCTTGAAAAACATTAAACAAGAATAAGTTGTCTCCACGGTTGTCCTCTCTTTTGTTCATGACAATTCGGTGATGAAATTTTATGTGTGTATTCTTTTTTTTTCCAAACGAACAGGTGTTATTAGGAAGACAAGAACAGTCATGGAATGCTTACATCGCTTTTGCAGAGAGTGCATTGACAAATCTATGCACCTTTGGGTACTTTTTCTTATGATTCTAAATAATAATCTATCCAGATGCTATTGAAGGTTTTTTCTTGGTATTTACCTCTAATATTGATGATCTTTATGCAGGAACAATGAATGTTCTGCTTGCCGCACCCATTGTGCTAAGGCTTTAGACTTTTTTTTTTGCTACTCTTTATGGGCCAATATAAAATTTCCTTTTCTTCATCTCAAACCGTCCTGGTTTTTAGGAACTGGCTTTCCATGAAGAGGAGAAAGCTCGCAATAAGCAGGTAACCGATCACAATCACGACTTTAGTCTTGAACTTAAACCACAGTCTGTTTGTTTCTGTATGGAATAATTTGCGATTCCCAATGCTTTATTTTCCGTTTTGCAACAGATCCAAGCTTCGATTGCTCAGACCTCTTGTAGACAAGCAGCGGCTCTAGAAAAGAAACGAGCATCAACCAAAGCTACATCATCAATGTATCTTAGGAGATAGGGCACCTATCAAAATATGAGAACTAGAAAAAACCATCGTGTCGTCGAGCACCATGGATCAGATGAAGAGGAAGGAGCTACCGAGCATGATTGTAGAAGGGACTCATCTTCGAGCGATTAGCACTTTGTTGATGTAAAACCAAAGAGGTACAAGAAACGGGCTCGGGTTTTGCAGCAATCATCGGGAGCCAATGCAGATGGAGGAGGTGGAGATGGTAATGATTCAGATGGGAATAGAGAATTAATTTTTTGGTCGACTCGTACGAACTTTCATGGCTGGGGAAGAGGTGGCTTGCACAGTAGCCTTCGCAATGGTGGGCCCAATTGTGCCAATAGCAGGCTTTCCAGAAATAATAGGTTGTCAAAGCTTATAAATTATCTCCAATGTTCACATGAGAATGATGATGTGGTAATACTTTCTATTCTTCTTTTGCTGTGGTGATCTTGGAAATTATTTGTCTGAAACCACCTCTAAGGCTTAGCCTAAATGCCAAAAAAAAAAAATACAGTTATCTTTCAACATTACAAACAAAAAATTTTTGTCTTACAAAAGTGTACCCTCAAGAGGGTTATTTGTAAAGTAAATACAAACCTCAAGGGGTTATTTGTAACTTCAAAAGATAAATTATATATTTTTTTAATTAAACTGCCTCAGTCAGGGATATTTTGTAATTTGCTCTAATTAAGTGTCGATTACTGAATGAATGTCACCATTGCACTAGTAGAAAAAAAACTATCAGGGGGTATATCTCATCATTTCTGCAGGCCTTGTTTTCTCACCTAGTGAACTCAACAGGTTAAGATCATGCTTGATCTGTGAAAATGAAAACAACGACAATCAAGATGACGATGTTAGCTTGGGAGCTGATTAAATCCAAAAAGACGAAGACAGTGAATCTGACAGTGATGTAATGTTTCTCTCCTCTAGTCTCTGAAAACACAAATTTGTTATATGATTCTTATTGTAAATAATATTTCTACTCTCTACTTCATATGAGCAATTCGGATGATGACAAATATGCTGCAGCGCTGAGAGGTATATTTTTCTACAATCTTTCTAGCTTTCTTTTCTTTTTTTAGTTTTTTTTCTTGCTATATTATTAGACTTCTAGCATCTTGTGTAATAGATAAGCAGCAACTTCAAGAAGAGAATGGAGCAGTTAATGAAGGTACCATATAAATCACATGAAAATAGAGCTAGACTTCAATACTAAGTTCAGACTAAATTCTAATCTTTATCTTGTAATGCAGATGATACCCAGGATCCAGCAGAAGATGGACAATAGTTGGGACGAGTAAAGGACCAGACCAGCTCATATCACCTTGATACCGTTGAGTTCAATGACGTCCTCTAAAATTTCCGGACATATCAGTGGTAAAGATTCTTTACCTGACTCGATGGTTGTTCTTGAGAAGTAAAAAAGATGCTTTATCTAAAATCTCCCTGATTCAATTTGTGCTTTTGCTAGAATTTCCATGACTCGGTATAGTAATCTATTGTAATTCATCATTTATTTTATTTCCAGTTTTTGGACCAACGAAAGACATCGGACACATGCGGGTTATTTGTAATGAGGCATATGCAGGAGATCATCCAATTGGACATTGTTGACTCGTTCGAAAAGGTAATTGTCATACGTAAATATCTCAAGCCCACCCTGAGATGCATATAGATTTTCGCTCTCATATTGACAATTTTCTTGGTGAATCCTTTCATAGCCATCTGCCTTACAATGAAATAAATCATCAAAATGTAATACAGCGAAATAGCCATCTGCCTTATGCGTCATTTATATTTCAAAACTAAACATTAAACCGGTATAATTAGTAGTATGAACTTAAATATGCAATATGAATATTATTGCAGATCTTGATGGGAATATATTATGATATTCAAATTGGTTAAGTTATGTGTACTTCTAACTGTCCTTGGTTTTGGATCTATATGACAGTACAACCTGGAAACAATTCTTCTATACATTTTCTTGCCTTTGCATCAGCTAGGAAACAATTTTGTGTTAGATTTATGTTCATGTCTGCACATTTTGCATCTCTTGTGTTTGGATTTCTATGGCATCACAGCTTAGTGTAGAAGTTAGAACCCTGAAAAATGTGCATKTTGGGCAGAGGTAAGAAATAACCTTATTGATGATGATATGGATATCTACCTTACAATGAGAAAAATCTGAATATGCATGCACTTACTTATAAGGAGAATACTTGGTTTGTTGAGTCCCATTGAAAAAAAAATATGTCCTTGATCAGCCATGGCAGAAATAAACAAAAAAAAAACAAAACAATTATATTGAAGAAGAATACAAGAAAGGGATGTAGCCGAAAAATTGATTTTTTTTATAATATCGAAATCGGATTATCAAAGGTATATATATATGTTCTCTGTTCTCAAATTAAAGATTTATTTCAATTACATATATATTTATTTCTGGTTTTTCATTGACCTGCAGGCACTCAACATGGAACAACCTTATTCGTACAATGAAATTGATGATGTATGTAGATGTTGGGCCGAGTGTTTATTAGAGGTTATTGCTTGATCACAATATAGGTTGTGCAATATATTCTGGAGTGTAAGAAATAAACTATTTGTGGATAACTTGAATGGTAGTAAAATAGGTACTCGTCTTTTGGTGATTTCTATTTTAACATTTGGTGATCGTGTATTTGGCGACTTGTGTTGTTCGTATTGACATCTTTTGGTGATTGTGTATTATTATGATTAATGGATGATTTTTGGATTATATAAATAACAGGTATTTTGTGAAAAAATTGTGATTTAAATAGGTATTTAAAACTGTGATTTATAAGAAATGAACAGATCTGAAAAAAAAAACCTGGATTTCCAAAACTGTCAAATCTAGAACGTCTTTCTTAAAGGCGTTCTAGAAAATGTATATTCTAGAACGTCTTTTTCAAAAAGACGTTCTGGAAAATGTGTATTCTAGAACGTCTCTTTCATAAAGACGTTCTCGAAAATGTATATTCTAGAACGTCTTTTTCGGAAGACGTTCTGGAAAATGTATATTGTAGAACGCCTTTGAGAAAGACGTTCTAGAAAGTTTATTTTATAGAACGTCTTTCTCAAAGGCGTTCTAGAAAATGTATATTCTAGAACATCTCTTTCGTAAAGGCGTTCTAGAAAATTTATATACTGGAACGGCTTTTTTTGTAAACATTCTAGAATGTTATTTTCTAAAACAGATTAACCGGGAAAAACTATTTTCTAGAACGGGTAAATTATTTTTCTAGAACGTCTCAAATAAACATTCTAGAATATCGGATATTCTAGAACGCCTCAGAAAGCTGTTCTGGAAAATCTTATATTCTATAACAGCTCTAGTCAGAACGCCTAGGCAAGGCGTTTTAGAATAACTAAAACAGGGCGTTCTAGAAAACTGTTTTTGCACTAGTGAGGCAAAGGGTTTGAGAAAGGGCAGAGTCAAACGTCATAGGAAAGTGCTCAGAGACAACATCCAGGGTATCACCAAGCCGGTGATTCCCCGCCTGTCTCACTGTGGCGGCGTTAAGTGCATCTACGACCTTATCTACGAGGAGAATCGCAGTGTTTTCAATATCTTCTTGGAGAACGTCATCCGTGATGCCGTCACCTACACTGAGCACGCTCGCCGCAAGACGGTGGCGGCAATGGGCGTCGTTTACGCACTCAAGAGGCAAGGCCGCACGCTTTACAATTTCAGAGGTTAAGGATTTGTAGAGTTTGGGTTTGGGGCTTGTGGAATTTGTAAAGATTGGGGAACAATTGTTGTCGGGAACTTCATATTCAGGATTGTTTGAGATTTAAATGTTTCTGAATATCGTGTGCTCATGAATTTTTCAAGGTCGAATTTGGGGCTGTGTTTGTTGATTTTGCCTGATATAATCGACGGTTGTAGTTTGGAAGCGTTGCCAAAACCCGCCTATATTATTGGCAATGCTTATCCAAACAAGCGCTGCCCGATTTTTTGTGCCGTTTCTTAATTCAACCGCCTCTTATAGTATTATTGGTGGCAAGTGGTATTCAATAACCGCAACCTGGATGAATATTTTAATTTTTTTATTTTCGCAAGTGGCGGTTCTATGATAATAAGCGCCACCTTTGGACCTTTTTCAGCGGTTTATCTTTGAACCGCCACTTATACAGTGCCTCTAATCAACTTTTTTGCACTAGTGTCTGCAACGTCTACCTAGAATATGTGGTCACTAATATTACAGTACAATTTGATAATTGTATTAAGCTGGATGTATTGGACTAGGGCTGACATCATCAACTGATGTAGTGTAGGTCGACCTCTTATGAGACCCATTGCTAGATTTCTGTGTGACCTCTTGGCGACCTATCGTACGACCTGAGTGGTCGACAATCTTGCAACTTTGCGTTGCACACATCTTTAGGTCGCTGAGCTCTATATGACCATGCGACCTGAATTTATCAGGTCACTCTCTATCACCCCCCCTCAATTCGAGTGCAGCGAGAGGAAGAATATATAGTTTATTTCAGAACTGGATAAAGAATTGATGAGATAGCGGCTCAGTGAAAACATCGACAATCTGATCAACAAAAGGAACAAACTGAACTTGCATCAAGTGCATCGCAAAGAGGTCTCTAACAAAATGAATATCTAATTGAAAGTGCTTGGTACGAGCATGGAGAACAGAATTGGAGGCAACAACAATGGCACTTTGATTTTCAACCAAAATTCTAGGAGTAGCAAAAAGTGTGACGTGAAGCAAGGATTGGATCTATATTACTTCTGTAGTAGCATGAGCTAGGCTGCGATACTCAGCCTTGGTGCTGGACCTAGAAATAGAGGTCTGCTTTTTAGAGCACCAGGAGATAATATTTCGACCCAAAAAAATACAATACACAGTAACAGATTTCTTATCATCCAGATCGTCGGCCCATTCTGAATCTGAAAATCCTTTAAGAGTGAAGTATGAGGTTTTACTGTAGGTGATTCCATAAAGATTTGTACCGGGAATATTGCATAATTCTCTTGACAGCTCGCCAGTGTGTGCTGAGAGGACAGTGCATATATTGGCACACCTTGTTGGCACTGTAAGAAATATCAGGCCTAGTGATGGTAATATACTGAAGAGCTCCAAAAATACTTTTGTAAAATGATGGATCAACAGTGGCTCCCCTTGGGATTTAGATAGGATAGGAGAAACAATCGTAGGTGTAGGAGTGGCTTTAGCTCCAACCATACCAGCTCTTTCCAAGAGAGTCATAATGTACTTGCCCTGGTTAAGATGTAGACCCTGATTCGTGTGCGAGAACTCAATACCAAGGAAATGATGCAGTTCACCTAGGTTCTTTAATGAAAAAGCTGAACCAAGGTGAGTAATAAGCTTCACAATTCCGGCTTTGTTGCTGCCTGTGGCGAGGATGTCATCAACATACACCAACACCTAGGTGCACAAGGTTTTGGTGCCAGCAACGTGTCGAAGCTACTGCTCCACATCCCGCCGAGCAAGGGACTGGACGCGGTGGTTATGATTTGCTACGAGGCTCAGGCGAGGCTCCGGGACCCGATTTACGGTTGTGTGGCTCACATCTTTGCTCTTCAACAACAGGTATTTAATTAATTATTTATTTATATATAATTCTAGAATTTTTACTTTATTTTATCATAAATTGTGAGATAAACTAGGAAATTTATTTAATTTTTGACTAGAAGCTTAAATTTTTTATTTTTTATTTTCCCTTTTTGATAGAGTTTACAAACAATCACTAAGTGGAATTAGATTTTGAAAAATATGCAGGACGTCTGGTTCGGGCGAGGAGGGTCTTTGGTTGGATATATCAAATTAACATCATTTAATCAAAATGCTTCTGGTATTCTTTGCTACTCTTTTTATATTCCTTTCTTGTTTTTTGTTTTTGCTTACTTATTTATTTGAAGTTTTCATTATTAATTCTTTTTTTTTAGGTGCTGTGAGGGAATCAATTGAAACATTGAGGGGAAACAATGTAAATGCCTTTATATTGGAACTCCGTGATAATAGGTGAGACATGCTTTGAACATTCTCGATTATAAGATTTTCAAGATTGATTTCTGAGTAGCAAAGTTTGTTGTAGTGGTGGGCTTTTCCCTGAAGGAGTTGAAATTGCTAAAATTTGGTGAGTTGCAGGCTGACAGATTTACTATCAAACTGTGTTGGTGTTGATTTAAAAAAAATGGATAATTGCAAAATACCCTTAATGTTTATCCTAGTTTCGATAATTCAATCATCTTTCAAAATTACAAACACCCGCTTAATAGAGAAACAAATATCGATGGGGTGTTTGTAATTTTGAAAGACTAACATTTTTTGTAAAGAATAAACCTTGGGGATAGTTTTTATAATTATCCATGTCACTTTATGTTATCTCTTTTGTCCATATCCATATTTTTTTATTCTAATAAAACACAAAATATTATTGTGGTCAGGTTGGACAAGGGTGTGATTGTATACATTTGTGATAGCGTGGTGTTAGAGATATATACGACACAGATGGAAGCAATGCAACAGCAGCTTCAGAACCTCTGATTGTGCTGGTATGCCGAGTTCACCTATTATATTTCATTTTGGATTAATTATAAAACCAACCCTCGAGGTTTAACTTTGCTACAAACAGACTCAGTTATGTTTCAAAATTACGAATACTCCCTCGCGAATTTTTTATTTTCCAAACAAATTTATACCCAGTTCCGAGTCTTATGGTTTGTAAGTTTGAACTATCACTGGAGTTCTTTTTTTTTCCCTCCCTTTTCAATTTTATGTAACATTCTCTGCTAACTAGTTGCTTCTAACCAATTTTATGTTCTGATGGTTCATTTTACTGTTCCGTTTTGCTTCAAGAAAGTTGAGCACATCCTGCTTCTTAATATTGATAATTCAAAATCTCAAATCTTACAAAAGAAATAAGAAATAATAATAATAATAATAATCTTACTTCGGGTTAATTACAAAATCACACCTATGTTTAGCCTAATTGCAAAATTACCCAATTAAGTAACTGTACTTGCCAATTACCTCTCGCTTGAGGGTGTAATTTGTTATTTTAAAACATAGTGGTTTTCTTATTCTTCTTCTTGTAATTAGACTGAACTTAAGTGTATGTTTTGTAATTATTATACTTTTATTTATTATTATACTGGAAGGGTGGAGAAAAAGGAATATTTCCTCTTTGATGGTAGTAGTGCAATATCTTATGTTATCATGCTGTCAGTTTGCTGCTATAGCTGGCCTTTTGAAGAAACTCATTCAAATGTGATAGCAAGCAAAAATGTTGAGTCGTGTGCTATGGATGATTTTTTTTTCTTTCTTTTACTTTCTTGTTTTGTTTAATATGCTTATACAGGCTTTTCTCTCTTGGAATTTTAAATGCAAGTTTATTACTGCTTTGAAAGAGAGATTTTGGCTTTCTTAATGAATACCAAGCATTCATTTATTTTCTCCTTTGTGCAGGCCGTGGGTTGTTACAGAAAAAGCAGTGACCGGGATATTGGGAAGCACTCTTCTGCTGCCCATGGACCTGGTAAATTTAAGAATGCTCAACACTTAATTTTTTGGATATTGGTTAATCTTTTATGTAAACAAGAACTTCAGGGTATTGTTCACTTTTACTTTTTTTTAATCCCTGATAAATCTATCTAGAAAAATCAATGATCTCAGTAATTTGCTTTTCTTACCACGTGTTCATGTTGCATACTGTGTGCTGCATAAGTAACTGTTTTTTTTATTGTAAAATTTGACAGGAGCATCTGAAGGCACTCTTTTGTTTGAAAAATGTCTTTCACATACCAATCCACGAGCACCTACCTATTTCCAAAATTTATTGATTTTGTTAAATTTTGGCAAATGCAGGACAAAGCTCGGTGTAAAAAAGCTGACGACGAAGTAGAAATAGTCCATTTAGGAACCGAATCTTACGACGAAGTAGAAATGTCTTTAAAGCTGATGATGACTTTGTCAATTAGTTTTCTCTTACTATTGGTCCGTATTGCAGCTTTGGAACGTTGATGACCGCGTCTCTTGAATGTCAAGGTATACTGGCATATGTGATCGGAATGGCATGCGGTTTTAACCGGACTAACACCTTTATCCAAGGCCATTACTGTTTAGTTATATAGTTGGACCACAAACGGTTATACTCAATTAAACCGCTTCACTTTTCAGACTGGTTTTTAAAAAACATTGTAGTATTGTACAAAGCTAATAACCAAATTAACTGCAAATCTTATTCAGAAATTCTTAAAATTAATTTAATTTATGTTTGGTCATTTGTAAAAATAGGAGACTTGCCCCTGAGATTGTGTACAGCAGCAGATCTGAAATTCTACTTCATTAAATTCATAGCAAACACAAAATCCAGAGCTACTTTCCAAAAACCCAACAGGAACTGTAATTTAACGACATGGGTTTCGGGCTGCGAGCCCGGATGGGCTTGTAGTGCGGGCATGACTCGGCCCGTCGATTTCAGAGATTCCCATGAGATACCAGCCCGAACTTCTGATTGTCAGCCTTGCTGTGAGGGATTCTTCTGCCCTCAGGGTCTTACATGCATGATTCGTAAGTGTGCAATTTCCTTTTTTTCTCTGTAATCATCAATATTTTGCTATTGGCCATTGATTCAATGTGAAAACTTAAATTTTAGCCTGAAACATCAAATTATGTTTTAAATTTATGAAGTCAATTAAGTGTTAAAGAGCTGAATGGAGGTTTGTATTTGCCTAAAAAAGTGTACTTTGTAAAAGAGAAATAAATTTGAGAGGTATTTGTAATTTTAAGAGATAATCTTTCTTCTTTTTTTTTTTTGGTGATTAGGCTAAATTTTGAGTAGTTTTTGAATCTAAACCAACAAGTAAATATTAGTCCTTGATTGTCAGTTCAAGAGTTTTGCCGTGGCTAGGATTTAAATGGTTTCTCTAAGGTGAGTATTATAACTATTGAAAGACAATGAGAGAGAGAGAGAGAGAGAGAAAAGATGCAAGTTCACATGTTGATATTGTGATATTAATTCATGTTTGAAAAATAATAATAATTAAACTTGATTTTTCTTTTTTACCCTTTTTTTTTAACTGAAATGATAGCTGAAGTTTTGGTTGTGATTTTTGTGAAGCTTGCCCATTGGGGTCGTATTGCCCCCAAGCGACATTCAATGTGAGCACTGGCTTATGTGATCCGTAAGATGAATGTTATATTATGTCTGTCTTAATATTCCATTCTAATTAGTTTGATGCATTGTATCTATTTCAATAATATATGATCGTGTAGGTATCCATACCAATTACCTCCTGGAAAGCCGAACCATACTTATGACGGGGCCAACATTTGGGCAGATGTTAGCAGAGGTAGTTCGATGTTCTGCTCATCAGGATCGTATTGTCCAACAAACACTGAAGAAATCCCTTGCGCTAGCGGGTATATATTATTATTATTTATTTGCATTTTTATTGGTAATTGGCATTTAAGTCATCGGTATTCATAATACAAAAATGCGATTATTTTTTTTTCTTTTGAACTACAGTCACTACTGCCGCATGGGGTCTACRGAAGAGACACGTATGTTAAAATGTGATTGATTGAAATTAGTGATTTCAAACCTGCTGAATTTCATAACAATTTCTAATTCTTGAAGATATACTTTGCAGGATGCTTCAAGTTGACTTCATGTGATTCCAACTCGACAAAGCAGAATATAACTCAATATGGGCTAATGCTGATTGTAAGTTTATCCACATGACAATGATAATGATATTATATACTGGCTTGTATTTACTAAGAAAGTTTGATATCAATCATAAAACTCCATAAATATTTTTTTAGGGATAATTACAAAAGTACCCCTAATGTTTGGCATAATTTTCAGAAAAAAAAATGTTGTTATTATTATTATTATTATTATTATTATTATTATTATTATTATTATTATTATTATTATTATTATCTTTCATGGGATAGTTAATATTTTTGGGAGAAACAGTTTCAAAACATATCCAGAAAATATTTTTGTCTCGAAATCTTTGTTTGATTTCATCGATAGTTAAATTAGAAGACCGGTGCGTGAGATTTGGTGAAGGGCATTGATTTAGGAATTGAGCTTCTATTGGCATGTGATTATATAGTTTGTGATTATTTTTTGATTTGTGTTATTCGAAATTGGATTATCAAATTAAAGATTTATCTCCGGTTTTCATTGACCTGCAGGCACTCAACATGGAACAACCTTATTCGGACGATGACATTGATCATGTACGTAGACGTTGGGCAGAGTGTTTATTAGAGGTTATTGCTTGATCACAAACAAAATATTTGTGGATAATGGTAGTAAAATAGGTACTCGTCTTTTTGGTGAACGTGTATTTGGCGAATTGTGTATTATTGTTTGATTTCTACTTTAACATTTGGTGATCGTGTATTTGGTGACTTATGTTGTTCGTATTGATATATTTTAGTGTGTATGTATTATTGTGATTAATGGATGATTTTTGGATTATATGAATGATTGGTGTTTTGTGAGAAAATTTCAATTTATGGATGAATAGATCTGGAAAAAAAATTTGAAAAAAGCTGGGAATTAAAAAACTGTTAGATCTAGAACGACTTTCCCAAAGACGTCCTGGAAAATGTATATTCTAGAATGTCTTTTTTGAAAAAGACGTTCTGGAAAATATATATTCCAGAACATCTCTCCGAAGCTGACGATCTGGAATAAACATTTCTTAGAACGTCTCTCTCCAAAAGACGATCTGGATAATGAATATTCTAGAACGTCTCTTTCAAAAGAACGTTCTGAAAAATGTATGTTCTAGATCGCTTTCCAAATCGACGATCTGGAAAATGTATATTCTAGAACGTCGCTTTCGAAAAGGCGATCTGGGAAATGTATTTTCTAGATCACTTTAAATATTGGCATTCTGGAATATATATATTCTAGAACGTCATTACCGAAATGACGTTCTAGAATATACATTTTCCAGAACGCCTTAGAAAGAGACGTTCTAGAAAATATTTATTCTAGAACGTCCTGTTCGAAAATGACGTTATAGAATATACATTTTCCAGATCGTCATCTCGTAAAGACATTCTGGAATATATATTTTCTAGAACGTCTTTTTTTAAACCGATCTAGAATGTTATCTTATAGAATATATTAATAGGGAAAACTATTTTCTAGAACGGATAAATTATTATTCTAGAACGTCTCAAATAACCGTTCTAGAATATTGGATATTCTAGAACGCCTCAGAAAGCTGATCTGGAAAATCTGATATTCTAGAACAGCTCTAGTCAGAATGCCTGGGCAGGGTGATCTAGAATAACTGAAACAGGGCGTTCTAGAAAACTGTTTCTGCACTAGTGAGTTTTCAGTTTGAACACCCACTTGTAGTAAATCAAAGACTTTCCTGGATGTAGCTTAGAGAGAGACCATGTTTGATTCTTAATGGGAGTTGCATACTCTTCACACATAGCAGCTTTCCATCTAAGATGAGTTAAAGCTTCAACATAGGAGGAGGGCTCCCTGAAATCAAGGAGCTGCGTGCTGAGCACCTTGGGCTTGTAAATTCCTGCTCTATCTCTTGTTATCATGTGGTGTTTACCTGCAAAAGGATTAATACCTATTACAGATGGAAAAGGAGAAGTATCTGGAGAACTCATAAGTGGTAATTTAACAGTGAGAGGAATAGTAGAGGGACATGATTGACTGGAAAGTAGTGAGATCGGTTGATGTATAGGACTTGAGTGATGGGACATATGAGGTTTTGGTGAGGTCGTGGATGATTGTGAGGAGGTCGCGGATGATAGTCGGGTGGTCGCTGCCTGGGGAGATGGTATAAAAGGAGGCGGACATAGTATAGATGGTTGATTATGAGGTTGTGGTGAGGTCACTGGCGACTGTGGTGAGGTCGCATGTGATTTTTGTGAGGTCACTTATGGTGTAGTAGCTTGGGGAAGTATTATAAAAGGAGGTGGGCCAAGGAGGTAGCTTCGAGTAATATGAGAAGCACGAGCTCCCACGCAATGAAGATGCGCACTCCGGCATGTTCCTGTAGAGATACCGTGTGTAAACAAACCGAGTAGAGTCCACGAATATATACTGTATTGTTCAAGAAGCTTGTTTTAATTTAAACGGGTCTTATTAGTCGAGCTGAACACAAATTGAACTAAGTAAATTGATAGTCTTACACATATTTTGTTATGCTTGGGATTTATTACAAAATGAACCCTTTAGGTTTGACCTAATTACCAAAAAACAAAATAAACAAACAAAAAAAAAAAATAGCTAACTTTCAAATTTACAAAAAGAATACTCATGAAGTTTGATTCAACGTTAAAATTTAGGGACTATTGTAATATTTTTACTTACTCCCTACATTTCAAAAATAGTTGTAGTTTTAGCTAATTTTTTGTTTCTGTTTACTAGTTGTTTTACATTTTCAAGGTATATAAGTTATGTTTATGCTCTCTGTTGTGCAATTATCATTTAATCATTTGTACATTTCCCTAGAAGACGCAAAATATATAAAACAATAATACAATAAGTTTAATATGGTCATTTTCCTCAATTTCTTAGTTATCGAGCATACTCGTAAAACTACAACTATTCTGAAACAGAGGATTTTGAACTCTTTTTTTATTTATTTTTTTTTTTTTTTTTTTGCTTATGAATGAGATAAATGGAAGACAAAAAAACAAAATTGAGGGGTAATATTGTCATTATGAAAGTTACAAGTATCGAGTAGTTTGGTTCATTTTTTCAATCTAATTCAATTACCTGCAGAGATAGCTGGAGGTGTCACACGTGGAGTCACACTGCTCCGGAAAATCGTCGCAGAACATCGGAATGGGCTCCACAATCACATCGTTTTCGCTACAATTGAAGAAAATATAGTCGTTCTGCGGCGATAGTCTGAGACGGGTGCTGGTGTCGAGGCTAAAGGGCCTGACGGGCCGAAAATAGTCTCCATCTCGGAAACTCCACATGAACGAGTCAGAGACGACAATGTGGGGATCCGAGTAGCTTATGTTCCGGATCGGGTATCTGCCCGACGGGGTCATGAGTTCGAGCTGCCCTGAGTCGGAGCATACGAGGATGTGTCGAAAGGATTGTTGATTGGGATTTGGCCACAGTGAGTTCTATAATAAGATATTAACCTTTTGAAAATAAGAAACCATAATAGCAGAACTGGTCACTCCTTAGATATAAATTTAAATGTATAACAAGTGTGGATATAAATTTCTTTTTTTCAAAATATCAACCGTAGCGCCATTTTTAAAAGTCTATAACTGCACACCTTAGATAGAAGAAAAAAGAAAAAGGCACCAACTTCTTCACAAATGTGACACAAAAACACACACAACTCAAAACCAAAGGAAATAAAGAAGAATTTTAGTGTGCATAACAAATGCCATTTTTTGAACATTGGCATTTGAAGACCTCTTTTTACAAAGAGATCTCTTATAAGCATGAAACATATCATCAAATCAAGGCAACAAAATACCAAAAATCTGCAATAAGTAAAAAATCGGAGGAAAAAACAAATAAAGCAGTTTCTTTGTATCCAGACATATAAAGTGGTTTAGTGTATATCATATGGGTGTTACATAACATGAACTTTCCTTTAAGTGCTAAATCAACTAATATACCTTCAAAATTCTCCCAGGAATGTTAAAGATCAAACCAAATCAGATCAAGTTTCCGAGCTCCCAAAAGTATGCGTTTCTATTTGTTAAAGATCAGAAAGTAGTCTCCCAAAATGTGTCATGTTAGAAACTACAAAGAAACTCATAATAAAAGCTCCATGAAATGCCAAATGCCTGCCAACTAGAATCTATTGAAGCTTATACTATTTATTTCTATTCAGCTTGCAAACAAATATCAACAATGCAATCAAATCACACAATCCTGGCTTAAAATTTAAACATGCATTTCACTAAAAATCACACAAGTTCAAAAAATCAAAATTAGCAACTAAATGAGGTAACATGATACTACATAATACAGTTCTAAATTACCCAAAATATTAATATCCCGAGTCAATATCGGCAATAAGCACCAAAAATATTTTCATTCGTTATCCAATACAATTATTCGAAAAACATATAAATCTATGTGTGAGACCATCAAGTGTTTGTTAAATTACCTCAGAGAAAAATCCTCTTAAACCACCATATCCTAAAAAGAAAAGTTTTAATCTTCAACCCTAATAACACCAAATCAAAACGAATGTTAAGTTCTGCAGGATTATCAACAAATTGAGGAACAGTTGTAATTTCTCCCTCTTCGATCAAAGGGGGGTCACAAAATTGAAAACCCGAATTTGTCGGTGTTGGGGCTCGTTGTTGACAGTTTATACTGGTGGTAGAATCAGTAGCGTACGGAGAAGGGTGGAACACGTCAATTTTGGTCAGAGCCGCACCGGCCGGAGTTTTACCCTTTTTTCGAAAAGGGGATTGTAATCATCGCGGATTGAATTGGATGATATTGGAGCGCGATTCTTGAAATTGATGCCCGGGGAAGCTTCAGCGGCATTATGGGTTAAGCTTGAAACCCATTGAAACCTTCAATCGAATCGAATTCTGATAATACCAAGCCAAGAACCCGTTGAATATATTTCAACACCACGAAAACTCTTAAAACAGCGGGGAAGATCAAGAAACACTACCGAAGCACCCACAAGAAAGTCAAATGAAGCCTTTTAATATTTTTGCAAATTATGATAGGTCYTGTAGAGGATTCGGCCCCCCCAAACTTAATTTATTTGATGCAAAATTGGGTGTAGGGGATTCGTCCCCCCAAAACTTAATTTATTTGACGTAAAACTAGTCGTGTAGGTGATTTTAATCTTCAACCCTAATAACACCAAATCAAAACGAATGTTAAGTTCTGCAGGATTAACAACCAATTGAGGAACAGTTGTAATTTCTCCGTCTTTGATCAAACGGGGGTCACAAAATTGAAAACCCGAATTGGTCGGTGTTGGGACTCGTTGTTGACAGTTTATACAGGTGGTAGAATCAGTAGCATACGGAGAAGGGTGGAACACGTCAATTTTGGTCAGAGCTGCACCGGCCTGAGAACATTGAATTTGACCGGAGGAGAGCCAGCCGGGCTTCGGCCATTTTTAACCAAAAGAGGATCGACGCCCATTTTTTAAGAAAATTCTTTTCTGCCAAAATTGAATGCAGTTTTTGCGTAATTAGACGTGAAGGTAGGAAGGTTGAGCCTTAAAGGGTTAGATACCTCTAGAATTGAGTCGCCGGACACCGACGGGGAGGTAACAGGGGCGGCGGGTTTTTTGGAGGTATTTCGAGAAAAAATCAAAAATTGTTCAGAGGTGGAAGAATTTGGGTTTTCATTGTTGAAGGTTGGAGTTGGGTTACTGGACTTGAATGGGTTTAATAGGTTCGCGACATATGTCGCCGGAGTTACAGTTTTGGATGGAAAAGGAAGGTTCATATTTTATATTTTTGATTTATTAAATGATTATACAAAAGAGAAAGGGAGTTAGAGAATGTTGATCGTCGATTGAGACACGGATAAATGGTTGAAATAATTTGCTTGAGCAAGACCAGGATCAGTGACATGGAAGATTGAGTTTTTAAGGTGATTCTAAAATAACCGCCATATAATGTGTGATTTTTACGGCTGTTCTCCTATAAGCGTCGTAGTATGTTTAAGTTTTTACAGAGGTTAATTGTAAATCGACGTTAAAATAAATTGGCCTCCAGTTTTTACGTCGGTTCACATATAACTGCCGTAAAATGTGTCACTTTTATGGCGGTTCATAGTAAACCGCCGTTGAAATAAGTTGATATCCAATTTTAACGTCGGTCTTGAGAAAACCGCCGTAAAATGTCCTTTTTAACGGCAGTTTTAGCCACAACCGCCGTTAAAAGTATTTTTAAGGTGGTTTTCAGTGAACCGTCTTTAATTAAACGCCTTAGAAAGCTGTATATGTAGTAGTATTATGGAGAAGGGAAATTTGAGCTCATCAAAGATCACATTTCTGGTGATTTTGACCTTGCTATCTGGTAGTAAGACTTTGAATCCTTTATAGGGTTCACTGTTGCCAAGGAAGGTCCTAGGTTGAGACCTTATTGGATTTCTTGTTTGTTGAATGGTCTAAAATAAGGGTAACTGAGACACCCAAAGGGTTTAAGATAAGTGTAGCTGGGAGTTTGATTTTGTAGGAGCTGATGAGGGATTATGTATTGAATGGTTTTTTAGGGTAGTCTATTAATAAGGTAGACAGCAATGGTAAAGGCATCATCTCAATATCTAATAGGTAAATGAGATTGAGAGAGAAGGGAGAGTCCTTTTTCAACAATGTGTCTATGTTTTCTTTCTACAAGGCCATTTTGTTCATGAGTGTAAGGGCACAAAATTTTATGATGGATCTCAAATGAGTGAAATAGGTTCGTGAGAGCTATGAATTCTCCCCCTCCATCACTTTGTGCTGACTTTATTTTAGATTGAAACTGAGTAAGGATGAGATTTTGTAAGTGAATGAAAGCATTGATCACATCAGATTTGTGTTTCAAAAGATAGATCCAAGTATATCTAGTATAATGATCAATAAAGGAAACATAGTAAGAAAATCCATTTGATGATTTTATGGGAGCAAGACCCCAACCATCTGTATGTATGAGATAAAAGTGTTTTATATATTCAGTTTCTGAGAGTGTCTTATGGCTTTTACCCTGGAGACAATCACAACAAGTGGAAAAGGTTATTTTGTTATTTGAAATGGAGAGATTACAGTTTTTGAGAACTCTATGTAGTACATTATTTGCAGGATGCCCTAGTCTAAGATGCCATAACTTCAAATCTGCTTCCTTATTATTATTGCCGAGCTCGGTAATGAAGGTACAAGGGTCTTGACTTTTGAGAAAAACAGGTGCATGGTAGGAATCAGTAGTAGGGGTGTTGGCGAGCTGTATGTTAAATTTGTAAAGGCCATTCCTAATAGAGCCTCTGAGAAGGGTTTCATGGGTAACCTGATCCTTAACACAACAAGAAGTAGGATGAAATTCAATGTACACAGAGTTATTTTGAGCAAATTGAGAAATAATAATGAGGTTTTTAATTATGTGAGGATTCCCGAAGGAGTTTTTTGAGTAAGAAGGATTTGTTGCTTGATTTGAACTAAGAATTACCAATATGAGAAATGAAAAAACCTGATCCCTTTCCAACTTGAGCCTTGTTGTTCCCTTGGAATTCTGAGGCGATGTTGAGATTGGCGAGGTCAATGGTGACATGATTCGAGGCTCCTGAATTTGCATACTAGCTCGCATCACTACCTGAATTAGACATTAGTGACATGGCAGAGGGATCAATTTGAGTGTTTGGATAAGCTGAGTAAGAGCTCGAATAAGTGTTTAAGACATTCTGAGCGTTATTAGATGGTGCAGTGTAGGCAGCATCAAATTTGTAATAGCACTCACTAGTGCAGAAACTGCATATTCAGAAGGGTAATTCTGCCTATCCAGAAGGGTATTCTGTGCCTTCTGTAGTGACATAGTTCTAGAAAGTCTGTACTTTCCCGAACGCCTTTTTTTACCTTTCTGGATTGACAGACTTTCTAGAAGGGTAAAAAAAAGGCGTTCTAGAAAATAATTTTTCTGTTCTAGAATGGTACCATCCCATATTGATCCGCAACTTTTCAGAACGGTTTTTACAAATTCCGTTCTGCAAAGTATAACTTTCCAGAACGGTTTTTCAAAAACCGTTCTGGGAAGTCTCTCTTTCAAGAACGGTTTTTTCAAAAACCGTTCTGGAAAGTCTCTCTTTCCAAAATGGTATTTTCAAATACCGTTCTGGAAAGTCGCGCTTTCCAGAACGGTACTTTCCAGAACTGTATTTTCTAATACCGTTCTGGAAAGTATGAACGGTTTTTACAAATTCCGTTCTGTAAAGCGCGACTTTCTAGAACGGTTTTTACAAAAACCGTTCTTGAAAGTTATACTTTCCAGCACAGAATTTGTAAAAACCGTTCTAGAAAGTCGCGCTTTACAGAACAAAAATGCCGTTTTGGAAAGTTTGGCCTATTTTTAAGTATTCATCTTTCCCAAATGTAAAACATTAAATATACAATATTTAAAACACCAAATCTCAATTAAAAATATACTTCATCAAATACAATATCTCAATKCATTCAAAMCAAACCAAAACAACAAAAAAAAACCACAATATTCATAAAGTATTCATCAAGTGTTCAAAACAACAAATCTAATATTCGAAATAAGGAAACTAAATAAACTGACAGATGTACACAAAGGATTACACAAAGGATTCAGGTCTTTTTCTACAAAGGGTCTTGACAAGCAGAAAAAATAAACCTCTCCAAAGCATAAAAAMCAATTATCTGTACAKTCAACCATATAAAATAAGCAAAACACGAGCATAATAGGKTTTACCTCAGCTACATCTGATWATTTCCCGTCCAATCTAGACGAGTTYWAATTCGATTCCAGCCTGCCCAATTRGGCTTCAAGCTCGGCTTCGATTTTCTTCAAAGACTCTTCGTCGTTGCAGTGCCTTGGTGAGGTTCTGTTCAGGGGATAAAACTTGCATGGCATCATCGTTAAAGTAAGGGTCATAATCCTCTACAGCAAGCTCCTTCACAGTTGACGCGTCTTTCATCTCAAGTTCCTCGTGCAGATCTTGAACTAGGTCCTTGCTCTGCTTCAATGATTTAGTCAACTTCTTTATTTCCAGATTGTGTTGTAGAGAAGAATATGCTATGCCCATAGTCAACCCGAGGTAGAAAAGTTGAGCACCATCTGATGATGATCCTGACAATGAGAAAAAAATTGGGTTAAAATCTCAAATATGATACTTACGGCAACATGATATGGCTTAAACATTTATTCACAAAAAGAGAACTCAAATTCCTAAGGTGGTGTTAATAAAAATATATTTATTTCAACTTTAGAAGGGTTAAGCCCTTCTAAAGTGGTACAAATATGTGAAGACCTATCATTTTAATTCCTCTTTATATATAAAATGCTATGACTTGAGATTCCTTTCAATTTATAAGCATTTTTATATAGAAAAAAATGTTTTCGATAAAAATTTTTTTTTTTTAGGAGAAAAAAACTCACGAGTGTAGGTAACTAGCTCATGTAGATAGCAATACCAATGTTCGGAGCGATGATTATATGGGGAAAAGAGTCCTGCAGGTAAAACGAATTGAGTAAAAAAAACGCGTGGTAAAAAGTTATCGGGATGCTAGTAACAAACCTTCAGTAATTCTCTGTAATATTCATGATAACAACCTGCATGAAAACATAATGTGATTGAACATGAATTCTCAACAGAATCTTTACACCGACAGTTTGTCTCATTACATCGAACGTAGGTGTTTAAARCAATTACTTCACCATTCCTGGATACAAATGGMAGATGATTCAAATGGAAAAAATACATACAATATAATTAATTAAAGTAAGCACAATATGCAAAATAATTCAAGAAAAACGAAGTATTTTAATATTCAGTGCAAGTAAAATCAGCATCACCAAGAACTTAGTTCATGTGGCAAAGGCTTAAATTACCAGAAGTGTATGTATAATCAATACAGAAACAGAGAAAAAACAGCTAAATATTCAATGTGAAAAATAATAATTGTTAAAAATATACACCAAACTTAAGGACTTAAATTTTCATAAATGGAGGATGTTCAGAATATCTAATGTTGAATATAACTTGCATGACATGTCATCAGTTTATTCTGCAACATAATGTTGAAAGTGGGGTTTCTAAAATTAGATTTTTAAAAAAAAAAAACTAATTTATGAGATGTAGGTAGTACAATTTTCTCCAATTTGCAAGTTAARGGGGAAGGGCAATGTCGTCCATTCACATCCTAAAATTCCCAAACTTTTGAGAAAGTATGAAGGTTGTCTAATCATGTCACCTTCTTTATAAAATTCAAACCAACAAAGAATGGATTGATATAAATTATTAGCCAGGCAGTTCCACCTGGGCCCTCTTTCCTCATAAAAGAATTTGCCTTATTAAAAATTGCCATTGATATTTTGTGCAGATCATCATAAAATACACACTTGATTAAAACAACCATACAAACCCAACCCACATCCTCATCTTCAATCATACTAACAATACTTTATTCATTTATTAATTTAATATATACATTATATAAATTAAATCTTGTCACGGGAAGAAAGAAGTATTTCCCTCTTAATTCCCTCTACCAATGATAGAGAGGCTCCTTTTTAATTTAAAAAATTGTCCATTTACTGTGCCTTAGATTGTACACTTGCTTCACTATTTTTTGTTTTCTTTTCTAAAAAMGGAACTGTGCCACCCTGTTTGGTACTTTTGATACCTACATCTKATAATGTTTCAAAACTGAGACACTCAGCACATATTCCTAACTCTGGTAATAGAATGATCAGCATTGCAAAAAAACTTTCCAGGGATATTTATAGGTATCGATTCAAAAYCCTAACATAACATCTACAACAGAAAAAGCAGGCATGCGAAAATGGATGCTACCTGACAGGCAAGATCGCGGGCATTTTTCCCAAGCTGAAACTTTGCAGATTTAGCACCTGTACTCACTGGGAAACCACAATGATTATCAGCCTCCTTGATGCTTCCTTCAGATAGTAAGTTATAACAACAACCAATGCCAACCATTGCTTTAACCTCATCACATTCCATAAATGCCCTAGATATAAATAACTAAAAGTTAGTCATTAAATAAGCAAATCACAAGGAGAAGCTTCATTATTGGGTCACCAAACAAAAACAGCTTAGATAATACAATTAATTGCATGTTCAAGGCTCTAATAACACCACACCATTAATTTCATGGCCCAACATGCAACCTAGAAAACCAAGTGGAAATAAAAACGAGTTGGAGTTTTATGACATGCTTAAAAATAACAAAGAGATTAACAAAATGTGACAGCATTATCACTGATAGATCTCCACAGGCATGAAGTCTAGCCAGAACCAACAAAGAGTCATTTGATTTAGCGGGAGAGTGAGATTCCCTTCCAATAATTCATTTTAAAGGCTCTTCATCGGCCTTTTCTCTGAAAACAGTTTGCTTCTCCAAATTATCCACTTGCACTACTGACTGTTTTTGGCATGCTGAGACTTTTATTTTCTGATCTGTAAGTTCGAGGGCAAAAGATAATTTCCACAATCAGGATACATGATTATGAGACAACAAGCATAACTTATCAAAAAAACTGTAAGCCAGTGTAGAGAGCTAGATGCTACAACAGGATGGCAATGAGTCATATACAAAGATTAGCAAAAGAAGCTGTATGAGAAGATGAAGCAAGTTTGGCCAATACACATGGAGAAAAGAATTCAACTAATGACTCACCGGAGAAGCAAAATGACATAATTAAAAGAAATTTATCCACACAAATCAGAAAACAAGTTCTATAAAAAAGAATTTCTGCATTATTTCACAAGGTAATGCTTTAATAGAAAAAAATAGRTGATTGTTTTCAAGTGTATCCAACCGAGTAAGAGCAAAGATGATACAGTCTGAAAGACACGTATCGAACGAACAAGGAAAGAGAAGCAATAATCAAAATTGCAGCGATATTATTACTGATTAACGAAATCCATAWTTCACTTTTCCTTATTTGCTATTTTTACTCATTATTATTGTTTTATTTGTTTTTTGGCAAGAACTTGTTTAGGACATAATTTATTTTTCTGGATTCACAAAACTTATAATTTCCTATATAAAGGAAAATTATAATCAATAATGCAAGCAGAAAAATAAATCCCACAGTGGGAGTCGGGGAGATTAGGATCTCAAACAAACCCTACGTTCTTTAGTTTGTCTTTTCGTTATTCTAAGTTCTTTTTTTTTTTTTGCGATATTCTGCCTGTGTTATTTCGAAGTCGTATCAAAAGACGTAAAATTCAGAACAAGAGGGGACCTGCTTCTAAACTGAACCAATTGTTCAATGGGTTTGAAAATCAATATTAACAAATCAATTTGGTAAAGTGGGCATATCCAAATGAACAAACTCAAAGCAGTAGCAATTAGCATGAGTCATGCGCGGAACTTGCAGTCAATAAGATAAAACGTACTTTGCTTCAAACAGAAAATATAGTAAAAAATAAGAAAAATTGTTCTGAGGGCTATCAGTTACTGACCATCAATCAAATACATAGAGAAAAGCTTGAACAACTAACAAAGGGTACAAAGAGAATGATAATGGTTCATTTTTTTCCAAAGGAAAAGGTTAAGAACTGAGATCATGGATGATTTGCCGGGATTGGAAAATTAATAATACCATTCTAACATAGAATCTCTACCAAGAAGGCTGCTATGACAAAGCAATTACCTTAAGGGCAACGACCTCATTAGGATTGCTGTTCACAAAAGCTTTAAACACCTGAGCAAATCCACCCTGGCCTGCACACCCTTTGATCTGGTACTTTTCTCCACCTTCAACCATCATAAAATCAAAAACAGACTGAACTAGACAGTATAAATATATTTATTTATATCGTTTAACAGATCAAAAATTATTAAAAATAATACACTTTAAAAAAACAAGACAACCATCATACAACTAATTGGATATCCCCAGATCAAGCTCCGTAGCAATCTCCTCCAGCTGCTTCTTCACAGTCATATCAATCAATTTCGAACCGAATTCCCATACCGAATTGTGAACCCGGCCACCACAGCCGGGTCAATAACCATCTTGATCCCCACATTCTTCGCCCCTGTCAATTTCTGCACCTCCTTTGCGATCTGCGCCAGGTGCTGTGCCTCCAGCGACACCACCGACGTCACCAGCGCCAGCTCCATCTCCGTCAGCGCGTTGTACACTAACTCGAATTCCTTCAGGATCCCCTTGACCAGATCGGTCCGCTTCATGTCCACGAGGATATTTAGGAAATTCGCCATGTGAGGCTGCAGGGCAGACGATTTCGTGATCTAGTCGACGACCTCGCGCTTGGTCTCCTCGGCGACGGTGGGGTTGGTGAAGAAAGAGCACCGCCTCGTCGGAGAATAACTTATTGAGCTTTTCTGCATCTGCGGAGGTCTGTTCGAGGTTGTTGTTGGATCTGGCCACGTCGGGGAGGGCGTTGGCGTAGCTACCGGTGGCGGTGTCAGCCATGCGGGCGCCGGATGCGCCGCCGCCGCGACCGCGGTGGCGGAGGAGAGGCCTGACGGTGAGTTTTGGGGGCTTGAGGTTTGAGGAGAGGGAGAATTTGACTGTCGGCCTAGATGGGGATTGAGCCGACGGCGGCGAGCGAGATTGGAAAGTGATTGGAGTTTGTTTGTAGGGCGGCGGCCATTGTAGCGGCGGTCAGACTGAACTCGTCAGTAGAAAAAGTATATATTGAAATTAAATTTGGGGCTAGGGTTTTGAAATTGAGGTAATTTGGGGCGATTTAGAATTTCAGAAGAGTAGAGGGCGGTGGAGAGCCGGAGGCGGGCATTTTGGCCTTCTTCTTCTTCTTCTTCTTTCTTCTTCAGCCACGTTGCCAGCGCTTTTTTTTTTTTTTTTTCTAAGTCTGTGAAAAATATTTCATTTACCGCTTCTATTAGCCACTCCATTTGCCCGCGTCAAAATTGTGAAAATATTTCAAATAGGTAAAGACTTTTCAGATGGGTATTATTAAAAATACCGTTCTGGATTTTTTTTTTTAGAAAGACATTTAAGAACGGTTTTTTATTACCGTTCTGGATTGACGAACACTCTAGAACGGTATTGAAATTACTGTTTTGAAAAGTCTTTAACAAAAAAAAAAATTACAATCCAAAACGGTATATTATAAATACCGTTCTAGATTGATTAATAAATCCAGAACGGTAATTTCAATACCGTTCTGCATTGTTCGTCAATCCAAAACAGTAATTAAAATACCGTTCTAATTGGTCGTCAATCCAAAACGGTAATTAAAATACCGTTCTGAAAAGTATACTTTCCAGAACGGTATTTTAATACCGTTCTGGATTGATGAACATTACAGAACGGTATTAAAATTACTGTTCTGAAAAGTATACTTTCCAGAACGGTATTTTAAAATACCGTTCTAGAAAGTGCTATCCAAAACAGTTTTAAAAATACCCTTCTACATTGACTTTTTTATTTGTTTTAGAATGCAGTTTCTGTACTAGTGACTTGTCAGCAGAGTTGTTAGAGTAACCACAAATTTATCAAGGCGACCGATTTCCTTGTCTGAAACCTCTTCCACCTCTTCCTCTATTGCTACTATTCCTTCCTCTGCCACCTCTTCCAAGGTGGCGACCTTTTCCTCTATTAGCTCTTGCAGCAGTCTAGGTTTCTCTTTCTGAGCAGAGAATTGAGTAGTGAAATTGATAGTAGGTCTTGATCCTTCTGTATTGATGAGATTGATGAATTTTTCGCTTCCAATCATAGTTTCATAGCTTAGTAACATAGGCAGAATGTTTCTGAGAGTGAGTAAGTCACTCCTAGCTGTAGCTGCTACCACCAACGGGTCAAAATCTCCTCCTAGCCTAGTAAGAACATGCATTGCTTGATTTTCTTAAGAAATTGGTTGGCCAACTGAAGCTAACATGTCGCAGCAGGTTTTTAGTTTGTTGACATAGTCCCTAATGCTCATGGTTCCTTTCTTAATAGAGGAGATTTGCATCTTGTACTGTATTTCTGTGGCTGCAGTTTGACAAGAGAAGTTAGCCTCACAGTTTGCCATATCTCTCTTGCGGATGCGAGTCCAGCCATCATGATAAGTAGATTTTCAGAAAGAGAACAGAGAAGTCAGGATGCTAACAGCTGATCTTGACTTACCCAGAGTAGAAACTCAGGGTTTACAGATCATTCTGCGATCTGGGGTGGAGATTTGATTTCTCCAGTGAAGTAGCCTTCAAGACCGTATCCTCTGACAGCTGTATAGACTTGCATTTTCCAAAGTAGTTATTTTGAATCATTTAACTTGATCGACATAAGCTGATTTTGTAGATGAATAGATTAGTTTGAATTTTGTGAAGATAGAGTGTTATTCATAATTACTGGATGAGAGCTCGCCTGAGCCTCATATGATAGAGTGGTGTTACCCTCCATGAGAAATAAGAAGAGAAGAATAAATAGGGAAGAGGTATTTAGTAAGGCAAGAACTTGTTCTGATACCATGAAAGAAAGCAAAGAGCTCATATATGACACAGATGATAATATTATGATGTTAACTTTTCTGTATATTCATTCAATCATTTCTTATGATTACATCAGAGAATGTTACAACTATTTATAGTAACATGTATGATAAATGTAGCCCTAAAATATGTGGCTAGAAATGCTACAGTACACTCTGCAACGTTACATAGAATATGTGGTCACTAATGATACAGTACAATCTGACAGCTGTATTAAGTTGGATGTACTGGACTAGGGCTGACATCATCATCTGACATAGTGTAGGTCGACCTCTAATGAGACCCATTGCTAGCTTTCTGTGCGACCTCTCGTACAACCTGAATGGTCGACAATCTTGCGACCTGGCGTTGCACGCATCTTTAGGTCGATGAGTTCTATATAATCATGCGACCTGAATTTATCAGGTCGCTATCTATTAGTTTAGAGGAGAATACTACTAAACAGTTGAGCCGATGGTTTGAAGACGAAGAAATCAGTGTGGTAGGGCGAGGAAATGGTGATGGAGGCGCCATTTTCGAGGCCTTCCGATCTTAGATCCAGCCATCCATGTGCTAATTACACGTCTGCAACTAAATATTCATTCAATTTATTCTTTGAGGTGGTTCATTCGACCCAGCAAGTGCTTCTCTGTCAACACCCACGCGATCTACTTGTTTATTTGTAAATGTGATTGTATGTATGTACGTGTAATTGTGCATAAATAATCAAAGGGTGTAAAAGAAAAAAAATACAAGGAAATACTCGATTCTCAGATTCTTTGCTGGGATTTTAGTTGGTATTGTTTTCGGTGTAGTATTCACTTTGCTTTTCAAACTCCTCATGTTATTAATCAAAGGGCGTAAAAGAGACACAAGCTTGAGAATTTACAGCCCAATAATAAAAAACCATGAGGACTTAACTTTCATTGAAAAAGATGACTAGTTAGCATCACTACCATGCATAGACGACTGTGGAGCCGAAAAGGGTGATTGACAATAATATGTTGGGGAATAATGATGAGGAGCAGCTGTTGTGGGTTCTTAAGACTGCATGTTTTTGAACTTTGGATAATCCTAAGGAGAGTTGAATAATAAGGATGATATTTGCATGTTATATTAAATAAAGCATTAGTTACGATAAGAAAATAAAATAACTTTGTAATTATGTGGTTAATTTGAATTTGTGATGATGTCTGAAGATAAATATGAAGATGTTCATTAGGATAACTATGATTTTTAATTAATATTTGCATGTTATATTAAATAAAGCATTAGTTACGATAAGAAAATAAATAACTTTGTAATTATGTTGTTAATTTGAATTTGTGATGATGTCTGAAGATAAATATGAAGATGTTCATTAGGATAACTGTGATTTTTAATTATATTGTTTCTGCAAAGTTTTGGTTATATATGAATGTTTTTGTTTTGGTTTCTTTGTATATATAAAACAAGGTTCTTATTTACTCTTATTGTGATAACAAGTTATGAGCATGTTTAAGGTGTTTCATTTGGCTGTTATCTCTACTACAGACGTAATAACTGTGATCAAGATCATGAGTTGAGTATCTTCGGTATCAGTCACACAAACACTATATATGACTATAATAATTTATAGAGAAAAATCTTTTTTACCTTCTGAACTATGGTCATTTTGACACTTTGCCTTCTAAATTTTTTTTTCATGCAAATTACCTCTTAAACTGTACGAATTTTGCACTTAACCTCCTGAACTCCCATTCACTAGTGCAGAAAAAGGCATTCTAAAACGGATAAAACAGGCAGTCTATAACGGATTCTGCTGCGTTCTAGATGCAGCCATTCTAGATTTGTCAGACATTCTAAAACAGATATTTTTTACCCGTTCTAGAATGGCAGGCAATCTAGAACAGATAATTATCCGTTCTAAAATGTTTTATACCCGTTTTAAAAGGTCGCATTTTGGGTGTGCCCCCGTTCTTTATAATACATTCCAGAACGTACAATTAAAATATACGTTCTAGAAGGTCTGACATCTAGAACGGATAATCCAATATACGTTCTAGAATGTTGTATTTTAGAACGTATTTTCAAGTTTTACGTTCTAGAATGCCATTATTCTAGAACGTACATTCTATTATACCTTCTAGAATTTCTTCCTTCTAGAACATATATTCTTCTATACGTTCTAGAATGTCGTATTTTAGAACGTACAATTTGAAATATACGTTCTAGAATGTCGTATTTAGAACGGATATTCAAAATATACGTTTTGGAATGCCATATTTTAGAACGGATATTCAAATTGTACGTTCTAGAATGTCATTATTTTAGAACAGATAGTAGAATTGTACGTTCTAGATTGTCATATTTACGAACATGTTACGATGCCATATTATATCTGGTTTGGCCTAAATTATTATAGTTTCATAATCAATAAATACATAAACAAGAAATCAAATTAATCGACAAAATTATTAATTCATTCAAATTAAAGAAAAATAAATAAATTGAAAGGCCTTTTATTATACATTGAGGTATTTCAGTAAATGAGAATCTGGTTTAGTCCTACCACCACCTCACCCAAAAAAATAAAAATAAACAATAATAATCGAAATACTTATATGCACACTTGCTATCAAGAATTAAAAAACCTGAAAGCTAACATTAGGAAAACTATTTCAACATAACATCATTATATGAATCATCTGAGGAGATTAGATGATCAGTGACATTGGGCCCCATCTCTTTCAAAATCTGAAAAGCATCCCAGAGTTTGACAAGGTTGTCTTTCCCACCTATGAAAATACCAATGAAAAGTATATATAATGGATTCCAGAAATAGAGAACTACTCGCTACACCTGAACTAATAAGGCGCGCACCGGAAACCAATAATGACTTGGTAGGATGCCAGTCAACACACTTTACATCCCAACCATGGCCTGCCTGAGTTCAAAGGACACAATAAAAAAATCTTAGGTTATATTTTGCACCCATTATCATCATAAAATTGATGAATAACCGAATTATTCATCGAATTTAACAAATCGGAACAATATATACATCATAATGAAGGCGGAAGGCCATAAATCACCAAACATTTAAAAAGTTAAGTAAAATAAATTCCTTATATTACTATCAAGGGCAGCGAGTCAATCAGATAACAACACCATACACGGGAATATCTTTTCACTTATAAGTAAAATAAATTCCTTATATTCTCCAGCAAGGTCACCTATAATTAAAAATTTTACACACATACCAATAGTAAACAATAAATTACAGTTTATATAATATCGAGTTATTTTTCTTGGGAGATATTTAAAATTAGTAATACCATCGACGTTTAATTCTAAAAGTGTCAGATCCTTTAGATGGTTTTATACCGTTATGAATCGTCTGAGTTAATATGTTTTCATATGGCATCATCACCAGAACAGAATTGATTTTCAGTTGAAATCGTAGGATGAACAGCTTAATTAGGCGGAGAATCGTAAACTAGGAAATATCCAAATTATTAAAAATCACAAGTTCGAAGGATCTCGTGTTTACCCTTGACATTACAGAAACACCAAGTAGAGCATACACCAAATTCGATATGATACCCTCGCCACAGAGAGATGACCCTTATCACCGTATCTTGAACAACTCTTTCAGATGTAGAAGCCTCAGGTTTCACCAAAAAAGCAAGGCCAACCTCCAAGAAGCCTTAAAAGCTCATGAACAAGTTAGAAGAATAGCATGAACTAAATGTTGTTTGAAATCTAACCATAGAATATCTGAATTGCTTGCTTTTGGGGAGACCATGAGAGACTAATAACCCCTAATTACATAATTTATAGATTTACCAAAACAAAATTTGCATAATTAACCATTTAAAAGTTCGCTGTTGTACTAGTCAACTTGTTAGTTGTTAGTCAACTTGTTATAGTAACTAACAAGTTGAAGGGGAAACTAGGGGAACTAACAAGTTGACGGAATAAAAGGTTTCAAAAGGACTCCAAGTAACAAGCTGACGGAATAAAATCTTTCAAAAGGACTCGAAAGAATAGCATATAACTTAGAAAGGCAATGATCTGACACCACAATACTGAATCCATAGTAGTGGCTAAATCTTCCTTATACAAGAATCTGAAATATTCCTACATAAGAGACTTATAATAAATTTCTAATTCAATGACAAAGGACTAAAATTTTACAAAGGCTGTAACTTTCATGAATGTTAATCCTCTAATGGGAGGGCTATAATGGTTAGTTCGCAAGGGTAGATTAAAATATACAGTCTGGAAACTCTGTATTACTATGATGGAGATAATTCAAAAAGCCTTTACAATCTGAGTTCTAAAAATCTAAAAACTTCCAATACAAGTTAGTCAATCAAAATAAGCCATTTCTAAGTAGGTGATGTGAATTTAAAAAATAAATAAATATAGCCCATCTCACCATAGACATAGTTGCAGCCTCTGCTGCAGCCTGTTGAATAGAAAGTACATAATAATTAATAAGAACATTATAAAAACTATATATTCATATCCTAATAAAAAACTTATACGTAGATAAATTTTAATAAGAGTAGGAAAACAGAAAAAACATGAGAAACTGAAGAGTTAAAACAGCCAATCAGATTTACCATTTTATATCTCTTGTCAAACATTTTCATCAATTTTAATAAACTAGATTTGCTTCATTTGAATCTAATAATGAAGTCCCAAAGACATGCTACAATTATGCCACGCAGACATATAAGAGGAGCACGATATATAACAAAAGTTTTATTTATGAAAAATTCTTATGTCCGCGTCTAATCCATTTGGGGCAAATCAAAATAAATCTATGAAATTCATTACCTACGGGGATAATTACAAAAACTACTGCTGAGGTTTAGCCTAATTAATAAAAAAATACAAATACCTCAGTACTCATAAGGGTGTCGTTTATCAAATAAAGAGGGTATTTACAATTTTGAAAGATAATTGTTTTTTTTTTCTATAAATAGGTTAAAACACAAGGTCAGTTTTTTAAATCTTAGTTTATAATTGAATTTGAAATCGATCAATAATATTGTTTGGTGATATTTTGGTTGATCCGAGTGAATTATTCGAAAGCAATGCTACAATAGTAGATTCAACTCGATAATAGTTCTGCTGCAATAGTATATATGTTAAATTGTTCATTAAAAAAAAGATTCTGATTTATTTTCTGTCTCTTAGTATCTTATATCCTGCTTGATGAAGGTAGGTAATGAGTGGCGTTTATTATTCAATTATACTTCTGGAATTATTTCGAAAATTCGAAAAACAAATATTGCAAAATTGATATTTATTATTGCTGTTGCTGCTTTGGTTTCAGTTTTGTATAGCATAACACTTAATGAAGTAGTAGAATAGTAGAATAGAAAGAATAACAATAAATGTAGAAAGAGGGAAACAGTAATAAAAAGAAAAAAGAAATCTTATTGAACCAATATATAAACAAACATAAGATATGCGAATTGGATTGTGCTTGAGTGGTTAAGACTTAAGAAATTAACAAAAACAAACTTAGGAGTTTTTGCACAATTAAAAAGGATAATCAAAATATAAGACTGGAACCAAGAACCAAATCTCGGTAGTCTTTGTAATTATCCCTAAACAAACTTCAACTGGGAAATATGTTATGGATAAATCAGTTTACTCAAACTGGGTTTAAAATAAAATTTAAATTTTTGTTTGGAGAACATGAGATTTACCTGATGTGGGTTTTGGTCTATAATGGACTGCTCTTTGAACTTGAGCTTGCAAGAATATCTACCACTGCCTTTAATACGCATAGTGCCATAATGGTCACAATAGATTTTACCGATTATGATATTGTATATAGATGTCGTGACCTTGCTCCACTGAAACGTCACATCGTCTTCAAACTGCAGTGTAAGTGCCCCCACAGGATCGAGCTGGATTGATCGGCCCCAGAACTTGCCTTTGAGATTAGAATCCGCCCAAAATTTCCACCCTCTGCCCTCACAATGACAGGCAAGAATCACCGGATGATAGCTGACCTGAAACACAGAAAGAAGTTCATACATATCCTAAAATAGCAGAAAGTAGTCATACAAACCATTTGAATGATTAAAATAAAATGAAAAAGATTCTTTTTATCTATTTTCGGCCTCCAAGCTTTTACCTTAAAATAATAATAATAAAATATGTGAAAAAGAATTATCTTTAATGCGAGGAATTCTTCTAAAAGACAAAAGAGCAACCTTTTCGGAAAAGAAACTTAAACCCTTATCTGGATAATCAGCTTCATAGGTTTCCCCAAGTAGAGGATTGAAGGGTTTGCATTGTCGACCTTCTGTCGATGCATATCCAGAAACTGCAAAAGCTGCTACATTTAGAATTCTCATCAGATCATTCCCCTGCAAAAAGGAGAATTGTTATTTTCAAATTATAACTCAAAAACGTCAAGCCTAACCTACCAAAATTATAAAAAATTTAAATAATGTATACCATTGATTGTACGGACACATCTCCACTCGTGTACTTTGACAATATCACCACCATCTGCATCAAGAAATGCTTCTAGCCTACCATCTGCACCCAGATTCGAGGCCTTGCGCAAAAGCATTTCCAGCCCTATGAACAACACTATACAAAAATCACAAAGCAAAATTTGATAATTTCTCATTGAAATATACTAATAAATCAGGAAAAAAAATGAGTCAATGACCATAGAACTTTGAGAGAAATACAACCATAAAAATATTATATGAAATAAGAAAAAGTATTAGAGCACGAAAAAATTTTACACTGATCAGAATTAAACTTGACATTTAGAAGCATAATACCATTAAGGTATAGAATTCCAAAAAGAGATACAACCACACATTTTTGACAAATTCAAAACAATCTCACGGTACCAGGAAAATAGTTTATTGGAATACCAAGTACAATCAAAAGGTGAGAAGGAATCAACATAAAATGTCAGAAGCAATCAAAAGGTGAGAAGAAACATAAAGGACCAACAGATATTTTACCCATCCGCGATAATAGTATGATAGCATAAAAAAAAAAAAGAGAGAGGGCAATGTGAATAATACATTATGCAATTCCTTCATCCATGCATAAACTATAAAATCATTCGGTCTATTGTACAGTCATTAAAAATAGATGGTGAAGATCAAACAAATCTCGCTATCAATAACCCTAATAAGAAAATTTCAATAAATCAAAACACAGAAAGCTCCCCACCTTGTCCTATATTTTCAAGCTTTTTCAAACCATGGGCGTAACTCCGTACTCTAAGCCGATGTCCATCCAGGCCAATCATTCAAAAAACAAATAGCAATAATCATAAGACTTTGAGTACCTCTAACGGTGAGTGGGAATATGATAAGTCATATTTTCAAAATGAAGAAAGCCAATTGACACTATAATATTTAAATATCACATCCAGTGTGTGCATACAAGTACTGCACTTGAGTGAAGAAATCAATAATCATGTTGAGTAAAACATGATGATATAACAATACAAAGCAGCTTGAGTTTTTTTGGCGGTTTTGGGTGAGGATATGACTACTGTTGTTATGTCGCCCAGCTTGAGAAACATCACGGGCCCGTATTTTCGGGAGAGCTTGGTGAGTGATTGGTGGGGTTTCGGGACGAGTACGAAGATGTTGCCGATGATCGGAAATTGAGAAGGGCTGGGAGGGAGGTTTTTCAATTTTCGGCACTAAGATTGGGTTTTAGGATGATGGTGAAAATCCATATTATGGAAAAATTAATAATCATCCCAAACCAGAAGATAGAAAACTAGAATCACAAATTAGGGCAAAATTTTTGTTAACAATTCCAAATCACGAACGAAGCAGACTAATTCTAAAATTAGGGCAAAAAAATAAAAATCGTTATCTGCCGGCCTTGCCTCCATAAGTTCAGCCTGAGAAGCCACGGTCGTAGATGCAACAGCTGGCAAAGGTAACAGCAACAAATCTCCTCGAACTCCACTGAAGATGAAGATTGTGGCCCACCAAATTGAAATACGTCGGAGGCGACGAGATGCAGGCGGCGGGCGGCGTGAGACCGGCGACGTGGTGGCGGGTGGCGGGTGGCGGGCGACGTGCGACGTGCGACGATTTACAGGTTCTGGGTATGGGAGAGAGAAAGGCAAGTTTGGGTACTGGGAGAGAGAAAGGTTAAGATATTATTTGTGTGGCCACTAATATTCACATTATTTAATCAAGGTGCCAAAACGTATAAATAATAAATTATTCTGCAATTTTTACTAGAAGGTATTTTTATTTATACGTTCTAGATATGAAACACACTAGAACGTATATTAAAAAGTACCTTCTAAATGTGGTCAGTGTCAAGATTCTCAGAACGTACATTTTAAAATCCGTTCTAGGATTACGATTTTAATTGCGAAAATGCCACCGGACAGACATTCTAGAACGGAGCCGAAAAATCCGTTCTAGATTGTCTGTTCTAGAATATGTTTTTTGTACTAGTGATTTTTGGTCGAAATTCTAGCTGGATCTTACTCGTTTGACATGCACGCTAACATATAAGGGGTAAAATTGACTTTCCATCTATTCCTCATGACTCCCACTCAAAATAATGGCGCATGAGCACTACGTAGGCTCCAAATCCTACGTGTACACATATATTAATGTGAACATTATCTTAATAGGTCACACGAGTGCTCACGTGCCATTGTTTTGAGCAGGAGTCATAAGTAAGAGATGGAAAGTCGGTTTTACCCCTTATATATAAGCGTGCATGTCAAACGAGTGAGATCCGACCAAAAGTTCCACAAAAAATGGGAGTTCAGGAGGTTAAGTGCAAAATTCATACAGTTTAGGAGGTAATTTGCACGAAAGAAAAGTTTAGGAGGCAAAGTGTCAAAATGACCATAGTTCAGGTGGTAAAAAAGATTTTTCACTAATTTATATGGTGCCATCGAAATATATATCTTTATTTTGTAGTTCTAGCAGAAATTGGATAATAGAAAGACCATAAGTCTGTTATGGTCTTATACTTTGGGATAATGTGATTACTGCTTGTAATAATTAAATTACTTGTTGTGGTAGTCAAATTATTGGAATAATTTGATTACCACAAACAATAATCTAATATTATCACAATCAGTACTTAGATCACACAATTATGATATGATTACAACAACCGGTAATAAAATTATCATAGTTGGTAATAAAATAATTAAAACTAGTCACATAATTTTAATACGATTACCACAATTAATTGTCTTTGAAACCGGATTTGATGTCTTTATTATAAAAATTATTGGATATGATAATTTTACTATGCGAATCGAGAGGAATGACAAAAATATGCTATAAGATATGATTTTTCCTAATTAGTGGTAGATAATTCGTCTTTAGTTGAAGATAAGTTGTCTTTGTAAACACATTTTTTTAAATCCTTATTTTATGTTTTTTATGAATGAGGATACGTAAATATCCTCATGAGTCGATGATCATTTGAAAATAATTTTGATGGCTTGCTCATGAGAATTACTGGATTTCATAATCTTATTATTAAATATGGTAATCTCATTACTGGATGTGATTACTAATTGTGGTAATTTTAGATTATTAGGATAATGTAATTACTACTTGTGGTAATCTATTTATCGCAATAATTATGTTTTCTTGTTTTAGATTACTGATTGTTGTAATTTTATGATGATTTATAATCTCATTAATGTATTTAATAATCTTAGTATTATTGATTATTGTGACTTTAGATTAGATTTATGTATGTGGTAATCTTAGTATTATTGATTTTGGTAATTTTAGATTAGATTAATGTATGCGGTAATCTTCGTATTATTGGGTGTGGTAATTTATTACGTGTTGTGCTTGTTTCAGACCAAGCAAACAAACTCCGATTGACCTGAAATTTTCATAGGTATACTCAAAATTAAAACATAAACTAATGTTAAAATCTTCAGTTTAAACGGACGTCAGAGATGGCAAAAATCAACAGGAAGAGTTTATGATATTCTGTGTGGAAAAATATATTGTGGAGATCATGCGAAAAGAAGGGCACTGGTCGGGATAAATAAACATCACATAAACACCAACAAAATACATTAAAGGAAATAATCGCCTATAATAATACATTAGTTAAAAATATTATGTACACCAATAATGTGATAATTTTACATCATATAAACAAGTTAGAAAATCTCTTAATAGTCTGTCCTCGATAAAAAATGAGATACACATTCAAATTGATATGTGATTTCTTGTATAATTGATTAACTTTAAACTTACAGGTGAATAATAAAGCAATCTCCAATAATTTCATAAGCAATATCCTGCAAACTGTACAATAGAAACCAACACATTGTATATCAATATACACATTGTAGGACATCGCATGAGTAGTAAATATAAACACACGTGAATTGAAGCATGAACTAATGCGAGCGCATTAGCATAGATTGTTGGGGGTTTGGATATTTGGAGGGTTATTTTTGGTAACTTTGGTCCATTATTCCAAATATGGAAAGTTCGTTGTTTTCGAAAACGAGCTTCATATTCTTAATCTACGTTACGAGTAGATTAACGTGGTATATTTACTTTCACAAATCCATTTTGGGATGAGTGAGTAATCAATGTTCAAAGTTGAATATTTGATAAGTGAATTTGGAAGTCGAAGAGGGAGTGGAATTTCCATTTGGTGTATGGAAATGTCCCACATAGGAAGTAGACCCATTTGTGGATAACTTTATTAAATGAAGTGAAATGGGTATTGGTTACAAGTTGAGTGGGGTGGGGAACCCCCCACACGCGCGCCACTACCCGGCACGGCACGACTCGGCTCGGGTTCGAGGCCCGTGGCTCGCAGTCCGCGTCCATTCTCGTATTTTTTCGCGCACGTGGTTTGTGGTTCGTGGTTCGTATAGTCTAGCTGGGTCTGTGGCTCGTGGCTCGCGGTCCGCGTCCATTCTCGCATTTTTTCACGCACGTGGTTTGTGGTTCGTGGTTCGTGGTTCGTATAGTCTAGCTGGTCATGGGCTTACATTCTAGACCAGTTTCAGAATATTCCAATCTTTCTTGGAGAGAAAGAATAGGAATCAGACTTGTATAAGAAATCCTAATTCCTGTGTTTATCCTTCACTAATTAATGGTCCTCTTACAACTATAAAACCCCTCCTCCTGTAGTGTATTTCAGCATCCTAACATCATAAGCATCTCACGAATTTTCTACTTGCCTCACGCATCATATAGTCTTGCAATTAGGGTTCTTGCTCAGTTGTCTGCCCAGTTCTCGTTCTCTAGGTTTCCTGGGTCGACTGCTCCACCAAGCTCAAATCGTCGTTGTATTTTGGTAGATTCATTGTCATTCAACCGTGAGCACGTAGTCCGGGGCAATAAGAATCTTAAGGAAAGAGTTCGCTCGCCTCGACACCTTTCTTTGATGTTTATTTATTTGTTCTTGATGTTCACTGTTTCTGTTAGTTTGAATTATCCCCCGCTGTTATCCCAAGTTTACTGTTGTATTCCCGATATCTTAAGATTCTTATTTGTAATTTGAAGTGATGGATACCACGTCTTCAACAAACAACTCGACGCTGCCTGCTTCAACCTCCTCCACTACGCCCTCCATGACGAACTCGACTGCACCTACAAATTCAAACTCCACGATGCCTTCCTTCGGCACCGGACCATCCAGTCCATTCACTGGCGGCCCCTCGCAGTATGCACCATTCACCTTTGGATCCGGTTCTGCGATTCCTGCCACAGTTGCTGCACATGCCGAACGTCTTGAAAAGTTCAATGGTCATAACTTTAAAACTTGGCAATAAAAGATGGGTTTTTATTTAACTACCTTGAATTTGCCTCTATTTCTGATCGAGAATGCACCTATTGTGAGTGCTGACAATACGAGTTTCGATCGTAGAATCGCCCTTGATGCATGGACACAAGGGGACTATCTGTGCAGGCATTATATCCGGAATGGATTGAACAATGCACTGTATGGGGTTTATAGTTCGGTCAAGAGTACCGCTAAAGAACTATGGACGCCCTTGGAAAATAAGTATAAGGTGGATGAGGTCGGCACTAAGAAGTTTATTGTTGGACGGTTTATGGAGTTTGTCATGGTTGATTCGAAAACTGTGATGAGTCAACTCCAAGAATTGCAAATGATTTTGCATAGCATACACGCTGAAGGTATGCACGTGTGTGAAAACTTCCAAGTGATGGCTATTGTTGAGAAGTTAATAGTCAAGCTGCATGTCGAGGAAGGAAATAGACAATCCACGATGAAGTACAGCAAGACCTCGATGATGGAGGCAAAAGCTCACTTGGCGGAAGCTGATTCTAGGAATAAAGCGCAAGCACCAAGGCAAAGCGAATCAGAAAAAGGCCAAGAGGTTCGAAGGCAACTGCCACAACTGTGGCAAGACTGGACACATGAAGAAAGATTACCGAAGACCATGCAAGGATAATCGGAATGCGGCAAATGTCATCACTGAAGAGATGTCCCAGCTAGATCTTTTCGCAGTTGTGATGGAGGATAACGTGATTGATAATCCAAGAAAGTGGTTCATAGATACTGGAGATACTTGTCACGTTTGCTCTGATCGAGAGGTATTTTCTGACTATACCCCTGTTTCTTAGAGGAGTATCCATATGGGTAACTCGTCGACTGCTGAAGTTGGTGGAGTTGGTAAGGTGCTGCTGAAGATGACGCCTGGTCTAGAGTTGACTTTGAAAGATGTGCTGCATGTTCCTGATATTAGGAAAAATCTTGTTTCTGGGTCCTTGCTTGTCCAGCATGGGTTTAAGTTAGTATTTGAGTCTGGTCAAGTTGTGCTGACTAAAAGTGGAAAGTTTCTAGCTAAAGCTCACCTCGAGAAGGAACTTTTTAAGTTGAATGTAATGGCTAAATGCCCAGTTATTAATAATAAATTCATTGCTTCTTCGTATGTTGTTGAGTCATGTGATTTGTGGCATGTTAGACTTGTACACGTCAACATTAAATCAATTAAGAAGTTGGTAAAGGCAAATTTACTAAACAACGTAACGTTTGACTCAAAACACAAATGTGAAATTAGTGTTAAAGCAAAGATGGCAAAAGCTTCTTTTAATTCGGTTGAAAGAAGTTCGGCTCCTCTAGAGTTAATTCACGCGGATATTTGTGATATGAAACTTGTGCAAACTAGAGGTAGTAAAAACTATTTTATTACTTTTATTGATGATTGCACAAGTTTTGCCATGTTTATCTATTAAGTGGCAAGGATGAAGCAATTGATGCGTTTAAAGTCTTCAAGAACGAAGTTGAGAATCAATTGAACTCTCGAATTAAGGCAATTCGGAGTGATTGAGGTTTAGAGTATGTTTCTCCGTTTCAAGAGCTGTGTGCTGAATACAGTATAATTCATCAAACAACTGCTCCCTATACACCTCAATCAAATGGCGTTGCTAAATGCAAGAATCGAACTTTGAAGGAGATGATGAATGTCTTTCTTATAAGCTCAAGGTTACCTCCTAACATGTGGGGGGAAGCAGTTCTTTCCGCCAACCATGTCCTAAATAGGTTACCTCACACGGGAAGTGGAAAAACTTCATATGATTTATAGAGAGGTAAAGCTCCCACTTTCGATTATTTCAAGGTGTGGGGGTGTTTGGCTAAGGTACGTGTACCTGAACCAAAGCAAGTGAAGATAGGACCTAAGACGGTCGATTGTATCTTCATCGGATATGCGCATAATAGTGATGTGTATAGGTTCCTAGTACACAAAACCGAGATACCTGATTTAACTAAGGGAACGACAATTGAGTCAAGGAATGCAGTATTTTTTGAACACATATATCCTTGTAAAGAAAGTGACGAGATGTCTAACAAGAGAACTCGTGAAGATGAACCGCTTGTAGTTCAAGATGCGTCACAAGATGGTGATGATGGTGAACTTAGGCGAAGCAAAAGGAAAAAGATTATAAAGAGGTTTGGTCCAGAGTTCATGATCTATATGTTAGATAACGAACCTCGCTCCATTCAAGAAGCTTTGTTCAGTCCGGATGCTCCTATGTGGAAGGGATCTATAAATTCGGAGATAGATTCCATCATGCAGAATCATACATGGGAATTTTCGGATCTTCATCCAAGGGAACTAAACCCCTTGGATGCAAGTGGGTTCTTAGGAATAAGAATAAAGATGATGGCTCTATCGATAAGTATAAAGCAAGGCTAGTAGCCAAAGGCTTTAAACAAAAATAATGATATGACTTTTTCGATACCTACTCACCTTTAACAAGAATCACATCGATTAGAGTGATTTTAGTGATTGCTGCGCTGCACACAATCTTGAGATCCATCAAATGTATGTGAAACTAGCATTTCTGAATAATGAGTTAGATGAAGAAATTTATATGGAACAACGTGAAGGGTTTGTAGTTCTGGGTCAAGAGAAAAAGGTGTGTAGACTTGTTAAATCGTTGTATGGATTGAAACAAGCACCAAAGCAGTGGCATATCAAGTTTGATACTGTGATGATGACCAATGGTTTTCGCATAAATGAATGTGATAAGTGTGTTTATGTGAAAAACACACTTAGTTCCTTTGTCATTGTTTGTCTGTATGTTAATGACATGTTGATTCTGAGTAATTCTAGTGATGTGATCACGAATACCAAAAACATGTTGAAAGACAACTTTGACATGAAAGATATGGGGCTAGCTGACGTGATTCTTGGGATCAAGATCATAAGAAACTCGAATTTCATAATTTTGTCCCAGTCCCACTATGTAGAGAACGTTCTTAAGAAGTTTAATGCGTTGGATAGTGAAACTGCTAAAACCCCGTTTGATGATAACCTTCATTTAGTGAAAAACAAAGGTGATCCAGTGACACAGCTGGATTATGCTAGGATCATTGGGAGTCTGATGTACCTTACTAACTGTACGAGACCCGATCTAGATTATTCGGTGAACAAACTCAGTAGGTTCACGAGCAATCCGAGCAAGACTCACTGGGCTGGGTTGATTACAGTATTGCGATACTTAAGATATACCTAGAGTTATGGGCTGCATTATGCAAGATATCTAGGTGTTTTGGAAGGGTATTGCGATGCCAACTGGATACCAGATTCCAAGGATTCACACTCCACAAATGGGTACGTGTTTACCATTGGGGGATGAGCTGTGTCTTGGAGATCTACGAAACAGACTTGCATAGCCCGGTCCACCATGGAACCAGAATTCATAGCCATGGATAAGGCTGGTGAAGAAGATGAGTGGCTTCGAAATTTTCTTGAAGATATTCCATATTGGAGTAAGCCAGTATCACCTGTCATGATACACTGCGATAATCAAGCTGCTATCGCAAGGGCTTATAGTGAGATGTACAACGGTAAGTCGCGACATATTCGTCGGAGGCATAATACCGTTAGAGAATTGACCTCAAGAGGTATAATTTCCATTGACTATGTGAAGTCTAAGGAGAATTTAGCGGATCCATTTACGAAAAGTATAAATCGAGATCAATTCTATGTAATGTTAGAGGGAATGGGCTTAAAGTCCACACAGAAGAGTGGTCCTTAGTGGAAACCCAACCATGATGATTGGAGATCCCAATAACTTGGTTCAATGGGAAAAACAAAACTTAGGACTATTCTATTCCTGAACACTTGGTACCTAGCCTTGAGCTAAACTTATTTCCCTAGAGAGCATATCCAAGTGATATCCTGATGGCCGTGGCATAAGGTAAGTCTTAGACTTTTAATGACGATCTATAACTGTAAGGGTGAAGCATAGCAGGATGCTTCTGATAGACAAGGTCACCTATTTAACTGTAGAGGAGTGGCCGCCTCGCCCGAAGCACTTATGAATCCAAGAGTGTCCAAGGGCAAAATAGACACAACATAGAACTTGGAGAACTGGCGTAAGCGTTATTATGTGAGTATCATTATCTCGGTAGGATCGGACTTGGAATAGTTCAATGACACAGTCAACTAGGCCGTGGGTTTATCCGATGGTACTTCACTACGGAAAGGTTCAAAGTCAAAAGTTACATGTCCAGATGTGATAACGCTTCATTTGGAAACTGAGCAAATGAGTCACATGCATCATAACATTTATCTACACTCATGTGGGGGATTGTTGGGGATTTTGATATTTGGAAGGTTATTTTGGTAACTTTGGTCCATTATTCCAAATATGAAAAGTTCGTTGTTTTCGAAAATGAGCTTCATATTCTTAATCTACGTTGCGAGTAGATGAACGTTATATATTTACTTTCAGAAATTCATGTTGGGATGAGTGAGTAATCAATGTTCAAAGTTGAACATTTGATAAGTGAATTTGGAAGTTGAAGATGGAGTGGAATTTCCATTTGGTATATGGAAATGTCCCACATAGGAAGGAGACCCATTTGTGGATAGCTTTATTAAATGAAATAAAATGGGTATTGGTTACAGGTTGAGTGGGGTGGGGAACCCCCCACACTCGCGCCACCACCCGCCCGCCCGGCACGGAACGGCACGGCTCGGGTCCGAGGCCCGTGGCTCGCGGTCCGCATCCATTCTTGCATTTTATTCGCGCACGTAGTTTGTGGTTCGTGGTTCGTATAGTAACGCTGGGCCCGTGGCCCGCGGCTCGAGGCTCGTGGATCGCGATCCGCATCCATTCTCGCATTTTTTCGCGCACGTGATTTGTGATTCGTGGTTCGTATAGTCTAGTTGGGCCTGGGCTTACGTTCTGGACCAGTTCCAAAATATTCCAGTCTTTCTTGGCAAGAAAGAATAGGAATTAGACTTGTAAGGAATCCTAATTCCTATGTTCCCCCTCCTTGCAGTGTATTTCAGCATTCGAAAATCATAAGCATCTCATGAATTTCCTACTTGCCTCATGCATCATATAGTCTTGCAATTAGGGTTCTTGCTCAGTTGTCTGCCCAGTTCTCGTTCGCCGGGTTGCCTGGGTCGACTACTCCGCCCAACTCCGTTCATCGTTGTATCTTGGGAGATTTATTACCATTCAACCGTTAGCACGTAGTTTGGGGCAATAAGAATTTTAAGGAAAGATTTCGCTCGCCTCAACACCTTTCTTTGCTGTTTATTTATTTGTTCTTGTTGTTCACTGTTTCTGTTAGTTTTAATTATCCCCCGCTGTTATCCCAAGTTTACTGATGTATTCCAGATATAGATACCCTTTCCCTTTGTCTCTTGCATATATTTTTCTCTATTATAATCCTTAATATCATTATGATTATCCTTTACTCTAGTACTTCTCAAATCTCTTATTACATCATTTGACACCTCTTTAAATTTCTCAAACGACGCCATAAATTACTTTGATGTTTATCTAATATCGAAGTGATGTATATTAACACAAGGAAGTATGATTCCGAAAGTGACTTCGGTATGATATAATGTATATACTCAACTGCCAACTTTATTAACAATAAAAAAACACTCCAGAAAGTGTTGTATTTCTCTTATCACGTTCATGTATCTTAATACATGACATAATTTATATATTCAATTACATCATAAGTAAACAACAAAAATAAAAATATAAAATTATACCAAAATATGTTGATTAATATGACATGGAAATGACGACAGAATCCATAACTTCATCTAATATTATAGCCAAAAGTGATGACGCGGAGACCTCGAGGGGAATCCATTAATTCACCCAAATCAAATGATGAAGAAGATGGTATAGGAATAGCGCCGAACTCTGCATCTTCATTCAAAACTTTTGAAAATACGGATGCGACAATTTTCACGGGTATTGCGCAAATAAAAATAAAAATTTAAGCCCAAAATATAAAAGACGAATAATTTTTTTATAATTTAAGGAGAAACCTATTGAAACAGAAGAAAAAGAAGAAGAAGACTTATTACCAATTGAAGGAGATATTTGTGAAAAGAAAAAAAAAATGAGAAGAAGCATAAATTTTATGAAAAATCGGTGCAAAAGTACAAAAGAAAGAAAAGATTATTCATAAACCCATCAGACCAACAAGTGTGAAAGCTTCCAAATAACAGATCTATATGACGTTGTTTTGCATCCAAATGCACATTGCATGGTGCACCCGGGTGCACCATATAATTCGCTATCAGACAGACCAAAACTAAGGAAAATGGTCAAACATAGTAGATAATAATCAATTCGTGGAGTGTTTTTTTTTTTTTGGAGTAGATTTGGGTTTTGAGTTTTGAAATTATAACTTTAACAAGAGAAAATAATATTATTTATGCAGAAACTTAATGCTATTTTTGTAGTGTGTAATGTCATATACGATGTTACTATTGTTCAAATTTCTAAAGTTGATAATCTATTTTACGTAAGGAAAATGTTCTAGTTTTAAAGAAACTTTACACAATATTTGTAGTAATATAATAATTTTCATATATGATGTTATTATTTTAAAAATATTTTAATCTAGTTAATATTGAATTTTACTTTCTTATATTTTTAAACGTTTAATATTTCTCTTAAATCCTCCAATGTATGGTTGGCCCCATTTAATGTCCAATGGCGGAGGCACATGTAATCTCACCCGGGCTGCAGTCGGGTAACCCAATTGTTTTGCTTTGTAGTTCTATCATTTTTGATTTGTAAATCCCGGCCCATTTAGCAATAGCCTGGGCATGCTCACACCAAAAAAAAAAAGCAAAAAGACTAACCCATCAAAATATATCTAACCCAACTAAATAAAAAATGCTTTAATTATACCTAATCTAATTAATTAGAAAGCTTTTTCTTTTTTTTTTTAATATAGCTACTGTCTATGAATATGGTCTTCTTATCTAACTGTGAAAAATAATAATAATGATTCGAACAAAGCATAAAAGATGACGAAACTACCGAATCGCCGTAACCCACTTTCTGTACGTCCAGTTTATGGTAAATCCACCATGTGTAACCTTTAAAATTTATTATTTCATATCTTAATCCTAATTCTAATTCCAAAATTGTAATTTAATAARTTTAATTMTAWTTTCTTTATYAACATATCTACAATCTAATCTATACTTTAATAAAATATKCACWTTTAATTAGGTAATTGAARCTCAATGAAGAGACACAAAAGAATCATTTCTTAAACCAAGAATTGGTGATCATGCATTATATTATATCTTATTTATAATTTTCATTGCTATGTGTTATTTTATTTTCTCAATATTAAAAAAAAATAAAAACGGTATACCCATCAGAACAAATTCCAATAGGTAGTGCCCAACTTTTAGAATCTTAGTTTTTTGTTTTAGTTTTTATTTCGTTTATCATATTGAGGATATGTATTTTTTATAGGGTTTGTTTTTAGGAGGTTTATGGGTTTTTAGGACTTTAGTTTTTTTTTTATTAGTTTTTGTCTTATTATTTTTTAGGATTACTTTTTTTAGATTTTTTAGAAAGTTTAGTTGTTTTAGGGTTTTTATTTTATTTTTTTTATTCCTTTTTATTTTAAAATTTAGATTTAGAACCTGCGAACAGTTAGAATGCCTATAAAAAAATTTTGCCTGGGTAAATTTATATTCCTGGCTCCGCCATTGCGAATCCTCGGTCCACTCATATTCATGGTTGCTAAGTTGGGTTAAATTGTCAAAGAACTCATCACTCTGATAGTACAGGATGCCAATATTGCAACAAAAGGAAGCTGTTGAGATTTTATCTTTCCTTTTCTTGATACAAAACTGGAATAATCTAAAGCTATAGACAAATTAATATGGGGCCTATTTCGTAGAAAGTGTTTTTTTTTTTCAAGAGTGTATTTTTTTGTGTTTCTTTTTCTTTCTTGGTTGTGTGCGCTGTGGTAGTTTTAAATACTCTACTCTTTACAAGAAGGATCGAAAGGGTAAGAATGAGATATAGAGTTTGAGATTGACTCATCCCTCATCTACTTCAGGACTTGTTAACCCAAGCTCATACAAGCGTCAAATGAGGATAAGGCACTTGTCATCCAAAATCATTCGACGCGGCAATCATATAGCAGTCAAATCACACATCATAACTGTTTTGGACATTTAGGGTGGTAAGTTTTGCCATATCAAACAACATATACTACATATCATGCGTAGTCGTCATTTATCGGCCATATAAGCTTGGGGTTAGTAAATCTATATATTGTGATGACTCCACATTAGGTTTATCTTCCAAGTTAGAACGTGCAACTATTTAATAAAAAATAAGTTTCCAAGTTGAAATTGACAAATTTTGCTAAGTTCTAGGGTCAAAATAGTTGTTAATTAGCTATTTCTCCCGCTCCCAATTTGAGATACATTGCTTCTATTTGCACTAACCTCTCATATTTACTACGTTTCAACTAATTATGAAGGATTAGTTTTTCTTTCGTGGTTCCATTATCTTTTATAGGGGGAAGAATGCAGTGATCGAGGAAGATAAGATTTTCATATGTAACAAATGGAGTAAAAGCATTTTGGAGTTAGATTAAAAAGATAGAATTAGATATGCGCTTGGCTCTACAAACTTGCCACAACTGAATTGATATTGTCAATGATTGTGATATTGATAGTGTTATACAATTGCAATGTACTATATCTCTTTTCTGTAAACTAATTGTTGAGCAGAATAATCATTTTATAGAAAAAAAATATGAATATTTTCATATGAAACGAAATGATTGTCCTATTTATGATGCGTCTCAAATTTAGGAACAATTTTTTACTGGTTGTCAATATATTGTATTTATTTCGGTTAGTTGAGAAGCTCGTTGTCATCCTTCTTGTTTATCAGTACGCAATAGTTTTTTTATTTTTAATTTTGCGATAACTAAATAGAAAGTTTATAATTATTTGAAAAAAAAAATATGATTAGAACAAGCTATATAGAGATATGTTTTTCATTTTATTTCGAAAACAAAACTGTGAAGGAAAGAAAAAACGGAAAAGATAAGAATAATCTTCCGAGGCACATACTTGCCATGTAACCTTAGAGTTAGATATATGTACCTTATATATAAGTTTAAAAATAAAAAAATATAATAAAATGAAATGATAAAAAACGAAATTATATTCGATCACCATCAAAAAATTAAAATTTGATTCGAGACCAACGAATGTACTTGAAAACTTTAATGAGATAAAGCCACACGTGGTACTTTCCTTTAATGAAATTAAACCACATGTTCTAATGGCCCTTTCCTCTTATTGTTTTCCATACAATTATTTATCAATGAATGGTCCCAAATGAAATGAGACCACGTGATCTGATGGTCCTTTCCTTTTATTGTTTTCCATTCAATTATTTATCAATGTATGGTCCCTCGTTGGCTAGTCGCCACTTTTCCTAAATTATAGAGCATATACTCCAAGGAAGGTTAATTAGCCATCAGGCTTTATGTTATTGTATGTGACAAACTGTCTCGATCTTTCTTTTCCCTCTCATCTCAAATAGCCAAAATGCTTATACAACACGTTTTTGGGACTACGAATTTAAGGACTAAAATCGTGGCACCAGTGGATTATGGCGTGAGGCTAAAAGTGTAATTTCTCGAATAACAAAAATTAGAATTAAAAACTAGAAAGTCAGGTACACACGTTAGCACCTAGGTCATAACCCCCGCAAACCCACAAGATTTGGATGAACTTTTCGGCAGAAGATTGTCGAAGTAGGAGATGTTACGGGGAAATTTCAACTAACACATATTTATTACACCAAATAGAAAACGAAATAAAATAATGAAAAAATGGTTGGGTGAGCAAGCTCTTTTATTAAAACTTCTATTACATCGTATGCATGCTCACGGATCAATGACAACAAGTCTCCGAAAACACAACAACAGCTTAACAGAAGGAGCAATCAGTCTGATCATCATAACGAATGGGTCTTGGCTAGATAACCGAACAACAAAACTATAAATGCAAGTTATATAATGCGTAAGGTGGGAAATGAGATATAAAATGTACATAGATAACTGCTCATAGTTTCAGGGGTATGATCTCACATTGCACAGGGGGTGGTACTTATAGATTAGGCTAGCCCTTAAACAAGGTAGAAAAAATTGTAGGAATTACGATTCATAATACAAGTCAATTTCTTATGCTTAGGGACTAATTAAGGATACGAAGGCTTCAAAAAAGGCACAAAACTAGTTAAAACTAAAGTAATTAATGCAAAAAACTTATTATCCAAAAAAGCCCAATCCCAGTCGGGACTGACACACCGACCACGCGCGGTCACACCCATGCCGAGCCGATCGGCCGACCTGGCAAGTTAGCGATGCACGTGTTGGTTACAATCGGTGCACATGGCGGATCATATTCTCAATACACTTGTACCCAACACCCTTTCCATCTACATAAATAAAGATACTTATTTGTGGATGAATTTCTTATGTGTGGGGGACCTTTTATCTTCTCAAATTGAATCACTTCCTTTTCAACTTTTAAATTTGGGAAAAATGGCTTTTTTTTAGTCCATTATATTGTCCACTTTCAATAAAAGGTTCATGATATTGTACAGTATCAAAACACCTACACTAAGTTGGCAAAATTATCAAAAAATATACAAAATTATCCCGATTGGGCTTTTTTACTGACGGGCGTGATTCAATACTTTCTTATTATTTTTTCTTTAATTTTAAACATTAATTGAAGAAAAAATCTTGAGAAAAAAATTCATTTTGGCCCATTATATTAGCCATTACATAAAAGGTACGTGACAATGACCATCATCAAACCACATCTACTAAGTTGGCAAATTCATCAAAAAAAGGTCTAAATAAAGCTTGATCAAGGCATTTTTATGAAGACAAAATCCTCTTTTTCTTTATTTTCTTTATTTTTTTATTATTTTTTTAATTTTAAACATTAAATTGAAGACAAAATCCTCTTTTTCCTTCATTCTTTTTCCTTAAATCAAATAAATATATTTTATTAAATAATAAAAAATAAAAAAATCAGTGATAAATATAAAAATATAATGTAGATCTTATAAAATTATAAAACAAATATAAAATTTTTTATAATTTTTATTATTAATAAGATTTTAATAAATAAAATACTAATAAAATTAGAAATAAATATAAAAATATCAAATGAATTTTAAAAATTATTAAAAATATAGATATTTATATGAAAAAAAATCTATTTTATTAATATAAGATTTTATATATGTTTTATAATTTCTTATAATTTATTTTATGCTTTAATATTTATATCTAATTGTATTAGCTAATTTTTTTTATTAATAGTCATTTTTAATATAAATTTTTGTATTTATTTTATAATTTCTGACTATTTATTTTATATTTTTATATATATCTCAAATTTTTAATAATTATTTATTGATTCAAATCTTATTAATTAGATTAAAGAAAAAATAATGAAAAACGAAAGAAGAAAAAAAAGAAAAAGAAAAAAAAAGAGGGAAAACTATATTTGTAATGTTTATAATTATAGGAGAAACAATAAGAAAAATATAGCACCATGCCACGTCAGCAAAAATCTCAGCCAAACCTTTTTTTGACATTTTTTGATTAATTGGCCAACTTCGTGGACGAGGTTTGACGATGGGCAATGTCATTTACCTTTTCTGAAATGTGGCCAATATAATAGACCAAAATGAGTTTCTTTCTCAGGTTTTTTTTCTATAATTAATGTTTAAAATTGAAGAAAAATGATAAAGAAGTATTGAATCACACCACATCAGCAAAAAAGCCCGATTGGGGTAATTTTGTACCTTTTTTGATAATTTTACCAACTTAGTGTAGGTATTTTGATACTGGACAATAACTTGATTTTTTTTTTTTTTGGAAAGTGGACAATATAATGGACAAAAAAAATAATTTTCCCTTCAAATTTGCTTCTAAATGTTCAATTTTGTGCATTACTCACTCATTTGAACATGAATTTAGGAAAGTAAATATGTTATGTTTATCTAGTATGAACTTAGATTAGGAATATGAAGTTCGTTTATGAAACTAACGACCAGTACATATTGAAACATTTAGTCAAAGTTACCAAATATAACCTTTTGAATTCCGTTTTTCCCAAAATATCCATGATGAGTGGAAAACAATGTATGAATGCATGTGACTCACTTTTCAGTTTCTGCTAAACATTATTACATCAAAATAAGAAGCTTGTTACTTTGAACCTCCTTAGTGAAGCACCATTGGATATACCTCATGCCTAATTGACAACGTCATTGAACTACTTCGCTTACGAATATATGATATTCACATAACAATGATTACACTATTTATCAAGTTCTTAAAGTTGTGTTCTTTGTGGCTTTGAAACACCCTTGAAATTCTTAAGTTCTCTAGTCTAGGCAACTACTCATTTGCACTTAAGTATGTGATCTTTTCTATCAGAGGTATCCTACAATGCCCTACCTTAATAGGTACATAACATTGTTAAAAGTTGTAGACTTAACCTTACATCATTCATGAGGCATATCACTTTGTTATGCTCTAAAGATGGGTTAGATCAAGGCTAGGTACAAGGCATTTAGAACCGAATAATCCAAAGTTTGGTTGTCTCATTGAACCAAGTTTTTTGGGTTTCTTGTCATCATGGTTGTGTATCCAAAAAAGTTAGTTCTTAATTGTGGATTTTACTCTCAATTCCTATAGCAATGTATAGAACTGATCTTCGTTTAAACTCTTTATAAATGGATCTGCTGTATTTTTCTATGACTTCGTCTATGAAAATTATTCCCATTGACATCAAATCTCTAATGATATTGTGTCTCTGATGAATATGTCAAGATTCACTATTATACATCTCATTATAATCCCTCGCGATAGAAAAATGGTTATCACAGTATATCATAATTGATTATACCAGCTTCTTCCATCATGCAATTTCTCAAGTAAAATTCAAAGCAATTGAGTTTCTTCATCAGCTTTATTCATATATATAAATCTTAACTCTATATTAGATTAAGTTATGTGCATTTTCTTAGTGGATTTCAATGATACATCGCCTCCGGTTATAGTAAAATTGTACCTACTGGTGGACTATGAATTCTTAGAACCTGATATCTAGTTAACATAATAATACCCTTCCAATGCTGATGGATAACTCATATAATGCAACTCATAACTCAGAGTATAGTTCAAGTATTGTAACACTCTAGTTAATATTTTTCTAATCTTCCCTATTTGGAGTACTAGTAAATCTACTTACCTTGTTCACCGAATCGGTTAGTTCGGGATTAGTACAATTTGTAAGGTACATAAGGCTCCCAATGATCGTAGTAAATTTATAGTTAAGCCATTTGATCACATTTATACTTTATGAAACAAAATCTAGAATCAAATGGTGTCTTAACTAATTCATTATTAAACATTAAATTTATTAGTACATTTTCAAAATAATGCGTCTAAGATAGTATTATGCGATTTGGGTTCGTTTTTATCTACATACCTAGGGTCACATCAGCTGAAATCATGTATTTCATGTTAAAATTATCACTAAAAGAAAATTGGTATGTGTCGATGGGCAACATGGTCGGCAAACCCTTCCGTATAGAGTTTACCAATGGTACTGATGATGGGCATTACCCCTCATCATTTCTAATTTTGGTAATTCACCACCGACAGGCTACTCCTACCTGTCAGTAGTTTATTGACGCAATGTCGATGGGTAATGCCTATCAGGATGCCCCTAGGCAGCAACTAATTACCATCGACATATTCTAATGGACAACGGATGGGAAGAGCCAGTTGGTGAATGTCGACGGGTATTCAAATTGGTGTATACCGATCAGACATTAACGTAGTGAATATTTATGTGTTTTCAACATCAGTAAATTCTGACTCCCACTACACGTCGATATTCGTTTAAATTTATAGACGGTCACAAGCCCGTTGACATTTGTATTATTATTATTTTATTTTTAATACACATGTTTATTTCATGCTGGAGGTGTCAAGAATCTTAAATCGAATATGATTCATAAAATTCGGAGATGCTAAAAGTTTAAAATCAAATGTTATACATAAATTCCTAAAATGTATACGTACGGTTTACATAAAATATCAAATATAAATATTCAAAAAAATATTTCTTAATATCTAACAATACTGCTCTGCTAGAGGATCAGAAGGAGGTTGCTGAGGTCGAGCTCTCATCGCTTGTGGTAGTTTCAAACCACTCATAATTGAACAAGAGTGTGCTCATGTAAGAAAATATTGTATAGTCGAGTCTAACAACTTCTACAAGATGACCATAATAATCATCTCATCATCCAATGGTGTGTTCCTCTTATACAAACACCAATGATCTAAGTTGATCTACCTGATACGTTTGCAACTATATGAAACTTGTATCCATTTATATTGCAACCATGAAATATAGTCACACATCATGATGGACCTACTGTTAGACTCTTAATGTACTTGCCAGTGACATTTGTCAAGGCATCTTATGCCGATAATGATGAAATGTAAAAAACTTATTATTTATTAATATTTCAATTAAAAATTCATATACACATATATATATATATATATATATATATGATTAGGTTCAAATGAGAACCATGTTCCTATATGTGAACCTATGGTCAATTATGGGCCTTAGATCCAATTAAATTGATGGATCAGATTTTTTATGTATTTCTTTATTTAATTAAAAGCATTATGATTGTGTAATAAAAGCACTACTGGTGTATATAACTGAAAATATTAATAAAGCATTGAGATTGTATAATAAAAGCATTGTTGGTATATAATAAAATCACTAGTTCGCAGGTTCACATATAATGACATGGTTCAATTTGAACCCACCCCTATATATATATATATATGAAAAATATTTATAATCATTTCAAAGGAGATCACATGTATTTTCAAACCAATTAGAAATTTTATTTTCTAATTTTTTGTTGAGCCCATTCTTTGTAATGTTTGGTTGACAGTGTTTTACGATCTCCATGAAAACACTGCATAAGGATAAGATGAAAATTTTCTTAATTTATTATATAATAAATATTTCGTTAACCGAAATTTAAAAAAAATATGATTTTGAACCTGAGAATAAATTAGATTTCATCACAATTCAATAAAACGTAACTTTTCACTTCATCGAATTCTCCTCTATTCTAGACTATTTTCCCTGGTGTTGTGAACGTTTCACCATATTTTCCGAACACCAAAGGAATGAAATCATCATTGTCTTCATCATTTTGGCCATAATTATTACGAGAAAAAAAAATCTCCTGGATACATGATATTCAAAATAGTACCAAGTGAAAGTTGACGCCTCTTCAATAAGTATCCGTTTGCTCTCGAGCCTTCGACGCTTGCCCTATTCCTCATATTGTCCTTCATTTGGTGAAGAAACCTCTCAAATGGATACACCAATCTATATTGCACTGGACTAACAAATCTTACCTCATATGCTAAGTGAATTGTCCAATGCTCAATGTAGCAAAAAAATAGGCAGAAAGATTGTTTTAAGTTGACACAAAATATGAGAAATATCATGCTCTAAATGACTCGTATCATTAGTCCTAATAACTTTTCAACTGAGGTCCTTAAAGAAAAAACTAAACTCTATAGGGATCTCCCAAACTTGATAGGAAAGAAGTTATCAGAATGGAATTGGTATCAACCTTTAAGTGAATACATGCGTACAATCTAAATCTCTTCATATCGACTCAACGCCTCAAGATTTTTATGTGTATCGATCTGGAAATTTAAAATCTTCCACCCACTCACACAAGGAAACTTTTAATGGCTTATCCAGTGTGTAACAAGCTTTAGGATACTTTACTGATGCGTCTTGTGTAGACCAGGATGAAGACAATATTTGTTCAATTTCTCTCTTGATTTGTGAGTGTATTTTGTTTTCCCTTTACACTCATAACCGTATTAAACACATTATCAAACACTTTTTTCTTGATGTTCATGACATCTAAATTATGCTGAGTCAAATTTGTGCTCCAGCATTGAAAATTCAAAATGATTCTTCTTTTCCTCCATTCACTTGATTTGGCTATGTGTCCATTGCTGCATACTGCATCTAGATCAGTAACTTTCAGAAGCCGCGACCTTTCTATAACTGCCAGAATCTCCCCTCCTGAGTGGATGCTCAACAAAGGGTCTCTACCTTTCTATTTTTGCAAAACTTTCATGTGTCTTTTCAAAAAGGATAACCGAAATCAAGAAACTTCCGATAATTATCAAACCAAGATTGAATCCCGAAACACTTAAGAGTAAATTCATATGAACATTTCATGTATGGTGGGTAAGTTATTCTCCCATCCGTGCTCCAACAATACAACATCGAGTAGATGGGAAAATCATTAATTGTCCATATAAGGGCGGCTACTAATTGAAAGTTCTATTTTTTAGATATATTGTATGAGGGTGAAACAACCACCCATAGCTGATTCAACTCAGTGATTAGAGGCTGTAGAAAAACATCCATCATATACTTAGGATTTTAGGGTCCTAGAATAAGAACACTTAGAAACATGTATTGATCACTCATACATATCTATGGAGTTAAGTTGTATGGTGTGACTATCATAGACAACGAGGAGTATTGCATCCTAAAACTTATAAAAGTCTTAAAACCATCTATGCAAAGGCCTAATCTTAGATTTTTTACTTTTGGCGGAAAAATCTTGATGATTTTGATTAAAATATTTCAAGGCCTCTAAATTTGATGGGTGACACATAAAGCTCTGGATGATTTTTTCAGTATTTTGCCTCACAATCTCTTTTTTTAATGTAAAATTCCAGTTTCTCTAGTAGAATTCGTTTTTCTCTCTTCCTAAACTGGAAATACACGCTTTTCCCTCGGGATGGCTCAGTCATCTGACATAATATTCATTTGTCTCAACATGTCGAACTGCTACTCAAATCCTGAATGGCAGGAAAGGATCGAAAAATAAGTTCCATGATAGAGTCAGAAGATGATCTCTCTCTAGCTATGAAGTATAATCTTTCTTTAGGAAGAAAACTGATTAGTTGCAAGAAAGAATAAAAGAGATGCTGCTATTGATGACATTTGAGGTTCGAAAGCATCATTTTTCATTATTGAAATTGGCCTCTGAGAGCATCCCGAGTGTTAAATGGAAGGGCACAGCTTGATGATTTGGACAATATTGGACTTTCGGAGTTAATTAAAAGGTATACAAGGTTAATTATTATTTAGTGGATAATTAAAAGGTTGGCAGTTAATTTATATATAATTGAATTTACTGTAATTGTGCTAAAGTATTATATTATATGTTATAGGTATTTAATCATACCGAACGACTTCATCCAAATGATATTGAAGAAATCTGGAATCGATGGTGAGATGTTTTTGGAAATAATGAATTGATTATCGGTTCATTATAATCATGAGTTATTTTAGCATTAAATTTTGAAAGTTTATTAATTATGTTGGTTTTGTCTTTTGGATTAAAGATGTGACTTCGGTGTGGTTAAAACTATTACTTTGTGGGAGCCATATATATTTTATTGTTTAAATTATAGCTTGGTTTGATGAATTGTTACCTTATAATTCTAGTTTAGTTGTTAACTCATAGTTTGGCTTGAAGGATTATTGGATAAATTATGTTCTTTCTATTTGACTTAGATGAATTGTGTACTTATTATTTTGTTTGGCCATGCGAAAAAAAATGGGTTAATATTTACATGTTGGGAATCGCCTAAAATGGCAAAAAAAAAAGTAACTTTACATCGGTTATGTAATATACCGATGTCAAAACAATTATCTTATACATCGCTTCTATTAATAACCGATGAACTTGTACACATTTTACGTCGGTCATTAATTGACCAATGTAAGTTTATACACATGTTACAACGATTGTTTATTAACCGATGCAATATACATACATTTACACCGGGATCTTCACGTTCAATAAAACATTTTATATCGGTTATTTAACAATCGATGTAATAAAATAAATATTTACATCGGTTGTAGAACCGTCGTAAATCTCCCTGACCTTTTACAACACTCTATACTACATCAGTTGTAGAACCAATGTAAAAGTCTATGAAGAACCGATGTGAAATCTGTTTTCTGTAGTAGTGTACTTGGTAATAACACTTCCAAGAAATGTGGTTTTTTGACTTTGGATTCATAACACGGTCAACGTATCGTAGAATTTGTAGGCCTTAGGATTAAGTGGTTCTTCTACATCAGCAACCACATCAAAGTTGGGACCGACTGCATTGTGAACCATATTAATGTATATATTTGAGGATTCTTCAGGAGCGACGGAAGATGATCCTCCAACGGAACCTCAAGGTTGTCATGATACGTGGAGCCAAGATTTGTTTCACCATGGAAGGATAAGATGAAGTAATCTGGTATGAATCTATTTTTAACAAGGTGATACTTGATCTCATTTACATCGTGGTAATTACAATTCCTACATTTAATATGACTGCAATGACACGTCAATTTTTCCCGTCTTTCATTGCATGATATGTAAGTGAAAGTTGAAAGAAACTCTCCACCCTCCGTTTGTACATCCAACTACAATCAGAACTCATCATATGATATCCTAATTATGATTAATTAATATAGATGATTGAAATATAGATAAGTGAACAGTATAATTGTGCCTATAAAAAACAATTGAATTTTTTGTAAGGATCCTATCCCATTCAAAAAATGTGATCTTTAGTAATAAAATTATCTTACTTTGTATTCAGAAGTCCTGAAAATTTCAGCAGCACCTCCCCTTAGTTCTCTAAGTACACATATATTATAGTCCACCTGAGAACAAATAAAATAGAAACTGGGATTTAAAAGTCAACAAAATACATACATAATAAGATAATCACATTACAATCACATTCTCAAACTGTCCAAATGAGTGGGTAATTCATAATATAGTATATAAACACTCTATTTGATACTAAATTCCAAACGTGTCTAAGGTTAAGTGTTTGAGTGTAGAAATAGTAACATAATAGATTTGTTGATAATCAATGAACATGCATGTTACACAATATTCAAACAATATATTATTAAACACGATATTCACGTATTGATCCCCGCAAAATCTCAAAACTACCACCATACTAATGTTAAGACTTTTAAAAACAACCACCATATTTCAAAAAAAAAAAATCTATTATCGGAGGGACAAAACCTCCAAGTTGGCGCTGTACACCGACGTATTCACAACACTAAACAATCACGACATGTATGTATTATTAACAAAAATATATATTAAACACAACATTCTCCTACCAATCACCATGGAATTCCAACACAACCACTACACACATTTTAATACTTTTTAAAACCACCACCACATTTCAAAAATTTTAAAATCCGATATTGGAGAGACAAAACTTCACATTCGGCACCATACACCATGTCATCTCCGACGTAACCACAACACCAAGTTAAATCACAAAATCAAGCAATCGTAACGCAAATAAACCCACAAATACTCGTAATACAAATAAAGAAATAATTTAGGAATGTTACATGAAGTCGTGATATAGTTAAACAAGAAAATTAATCATAGGTAATCTCGAATTTTTGATATAATTCCAAATCAACCTCTAAATGAATCATAATCTTCAAAACCAACCCTAATGACCTAAATAATTATTTTTGACCCTAAGCTAACCCTAGTGTTTGAAATCAATCTGAATTATTTAAAAAATTACGATTAAACCTAAATTTTGAAATATTTCCTAATTAAATCCTAAACCAATCTTAATTTTTGAATTCAATCCCAATTATCTAAATAATTACAATTCCACACTAATTTTTGTAATAATTATTAATTAAGTCCAAAACTAACCGTAATTTCTGAAATAAACATCATATATACAAATAGTTACAATCAAGCCTAAAATTTTGAAATATTATCTATTTAAACCCTAAACTAACCATTATATTCGAAATCAACACCAGTTATCTAAATAATTACAATTCAACCGTAATATTTGAAATATTTGCTAAATAAACTCTAAAGTAACTCTACTTATTAAAATAATGGCTACTTAAAACCTAAAAGAATCTTAAATTTTGAATAATTCTTAATTAACCCCTAAATAAACCCTAGTTTTTGAAATAATTGCTAATTGGACCAAGAATTGACCCCAGTTTCCTAAAGTAATCTTAATTATCTAAATACTTATAATGAAACTATAATTATCTAAACTCTAATTTTCAAATTAATTTTTAATTAAGCCCCACAATAATCATACTTTTTGAAAAAACTGCATAATATATCTAAAAAATAAATATTTAATAATAAAATTAAATTAAAATATAAAATTAAATAAAAAAACCTGTCTGGCGGCGGCGGAGGTGGTGGTGGTGGTGGCGTGTGCTGGTGATGGCTAGCAGCCGTTTGGTGGTGGTGGTTGTCACTGGTGGTGTTAGCGGGAGATGGTCAAAGGTTGTTATTGGTGGTGGCGATAAGATGGTGGTGGTGGTGGTGGTTTGTGGGCATTGGTCGATGGTGGTGGGGAGTGGAGGTGAGCGATGTGGTGGCGCCTTCTTCCTCTCCGTCAGATGCATTCTTCCCTTTTTCTTTTTTTCTACTGTCCCAGATACGTCCGGGTGGGGGTTATAAAACTAGGGTTTTTGCCGATAGCCATAGAGGCCGTCGGCGCTATAGTTTTTCTAATTATGCCGATGGAAAAAGCCATAGGCATACGAGGCTATCGGTGACCTATCGACAAATTTAGAATTCACGATTATATCAAAAGGCCCCACTCGATGGTATTTGGGGTCATCATTTACCCGTCGGCATATTCGTTGTTAATTTATGAGGCTCACGTTTGGCATTACTCCACTAATTGTATATCGATAGGGTGCTCACGTTGTTCATTTTTTGTAGTGTATCATTCTAAGTGTTCTTAGTTCTCGTGACCATATCAAGAATACAACCCACTATTAACATGTCATCAACATATAGATAAACAACGATGAACGAGTCATATGTGCTCTCTACATAAATACATTTGTCCCACTCATAAATGCAAAATCTATTTTACATAATCACATTGGGAAACTTAAGATGTCGTTGCCTTGGTACTAAATCCATTTGACAAGTATACACCTTCTTCTCAAGTCCAGGAACCACAAACCCTTCAGGTTGTTTCACATAAATCTCTTCATCTATTTCACCATTCAGAAATGAAGTCTTTACATTCATTTTGTGAATCTCAAGATTTTATAGAACAACAATCGCCAAAATCACCCTTATAGAAGAAATCTTATTTAAAGGTGATATATATCGAACAAATCATACCTTCTCTTTGTTTAAAGCCTTTTGCTATAAACCTAGATTTGCGCTTATTAATCGAGCCATCGACTTCGTACTTTTTTCTTAGGACCCACTTGTATCATAGAGGCTTGTTACAATGAGGAAGATCAGTCAACTCCCATGTATTGTTTTGCATGGTCAAATTAATTTATGCATTGATGACTTACTTCCACATAGGAGAGTCAAGACTTGACAACGCTTCTTAAATGGTTCGAGGTGAAATATCTACCATATAGATCATAAAATCAGGATCAGGCATCTTAGTTGTCCTAGCCTTTTTGTTATACCTTGGGTCATTGTCATCTTTTAATGCATATTCAATAGCAATAGGTTTTGCATCATCCTCAACATCACGATTTCTCTTATTAGAACTTTCACCATTTCTTGTGCAATGATATATATGTTCAAAGAACATAGATTTCCTTGACCCAATGGTTATTCCTACTGATGCGACCAAAAAGATTGGTGCTTCAAGAATAGGGGGTACTGGCCTTCAATATGAAGTCAGCGACCTAATAGACCTTTAGAAAACTCCCGGTGACCTGATAGAACTCCAAAAGACTCCTGGCGACCTGTATAACCTGCAAAACAGAACCCAAGATGGGCGGCCCTGGCGTAGGCCCTCCGATGCTTAAGATAAATAATATTCGAGAGAGATATGCGATAGCTCAATAGTGCACAAGAGGTAAGAGGTAAAAGATAAGAGATATGTTCAGAGAGGGTGTTCCCAATCTAGGGAGCTCGCCTCTCCTAAAGGAGAGATCACCATAAATCTATATATCCATCCATAATGATTAGAGATGAGAGAATTATTCGCAAAGAGAGAATAATGTGAGCTCCATGATAGCGAGAGCATGAGAGTCATGGGAGAGAGATGTTAAACTTGTGAAATAAGGGCCTAAATTTCCTATTTATAAGATTATTGAGACTTGTCCATCAATCAGTAGGATTCCTTCAGAAGGTAGGATTAAATCTCCTAGTTATACCCAATCTCCATAATTAGGCAATATTCTCATATTAAGATTATTACTTCCCATAATTCGATAATAACCATAAAACATTATTACCATATATACCGGACCTAGAAACTTCCATCCTTTCGTTACTTTCTTACCATATATAACCAAGCTGACATTTGATGTCGTATCATCTAGTCCCCAATATTCTAGTTGATTGAGGTACGGAATTCGGTAGATTATATAAAGATGAAAAAACCATAAACCATTTACTCGACCCAAAACAGATCGGCAAAAGAATCATTCCATACCATAAACCATAGCCATGAAATATTACTTAAGCATCGCCTTATAACCATAAACCATTTCGTTAGTCCGTCGGGACCCCATACTATAGTTCACAATAGCCCACCAGGGCCAAAGATTGCGTTAATCATAAAGCCCATCTCTTAATATCGAGCTGTTATAATATCTTTTACCTTATAAGAGCTTTCCACCTCGCATAAGAGCTCAACACTCTTATTTGAGAGGCCGCTGGCCCCACAAACAGCTCGCCCTCCTCGCAGAAGGATTGCACCTTCTAGAAGAAGAGGTCTCTTACTAAATTCACATAATACTTGCATGTCCACTAACCAAAGATAAGGTGGTTGAGAGAAATCACCATACACCAGAGCAGATAGAACCATAGTAAACCAGAACCATATAAGACCACATATGACCAAGAAAAAACATTCAGTCCCCCAAGTTTGAATAGTTTGAACCAAATAAAACATTTAGACCCTACAAAAACCAGGTGGCATGAACTCAACAAAGCTTGACCATAGAGGATTAAGAAAACCACTTAGTCTCCCATGTTAATGCAACCATGCAATACAACCAAGTTACTTAAGACATTAAGTCCCCCGTGTTAATGTAATGCAAACAAGGTAGCACAACTAAGTCGCATCAAACCAAAACCAAACAAGGCATACGATGCGGGCAGAAAATTGCTAAGTCACAACACCACATAATTATATTAACACAAACTATACCACGTAATAAATCACATTTAAAAGCACATAATCAAGGTCGTAAAGAACATGTAAGTCAAACATGATCTTCACATAAATAAAGCATCCAGTAATATGTAAATCAAACATATTCAAAGACAAAAATTTGCAAAGAACATGTAAATCAAACATGCTCTCTACAACAAAGGATATGTAAATCAAACATATCCCTTAGGTAAGACCATCCACCCATTACCATATCCAGTGAAAGCGTAAGTCGATAACCACGTCCATAAACCATCACCGACTTAATGAAAGTGTCAGCCCATAACCATGTCCATAAAACATTGCCAACCTAATGAAAGTGTCGAGACTTGACCATGTAAAAGGGAAGTCGGCCTAATGAAAGCGTCCAGGGTTGACCATGTAAAAGAGAAGCGGACCTAATGAAAGTGTCGAGGCTTTAACTATCACCATCCTAATGAAAGCGTCGGGCTTTAACCATTGCCGACCTAGTAAAAGCACCGGGCTTTAACCTTGAAAACTATATTGTACCATAGAATCTGTAGATGATCTGAGGTCGCATGAGATTGGAGAAACCATAATGAGGTCGTATGAGGTCGCCGAGACCATAATGAGGTTGTAAGTGACCGTAATGAGATCATAACGAGGTCGTATGAGACCGTAATGAGGTCGCATGAGTAATTTTGAGGTCGCATGCTAAGGTCGCAGCATGGAGAATGTGGTGTATATGTCTGTCTCCATAGATTATTTGGCAGTTGGCAAAATAGCGTTGAGAGTCTTGGGCATGGACGAGGTTCTTTGTCGGAAGATTACCGACGTAGGTAATCAAATCGCATTGATGGATGAGCAGTTTGGGCGAGATTAAGCTCAAGATCTAAGAGATATACGATTAGGACAATAGGGATGATGCATGAAAACTTCGATGCGAGTCCTGGCGCAAGAGGTATGCGAGGCGAGCCGAAATCATCTAAAAGTTAGGCCAATGAGTGAAGCGCTTGTGTCAAAACGTGCGATGAGCCGACTTGCTTTCAGAGGCGGGCGAATATCTTAGTGCGTAGCACCATCAGCCCGGCGCCCGAAGGTCCGAGATAAAAACTCAAGCAAGGTAGATGAAGGAAATATAAAACACTCCCCTTATGAGATTTAAACGAGCGTACCTAATACATAGTCATATTGATGCCATAGGAAATTTTAACTCTCCTCGAATATCCATTTGTGCGACCTCTTTACTATCAGGTAGAAAAATTCACAATCACCTTTCTGTGGATGTTTAGATGCGCGATCGGATATATTAGCGACCTCATCGCTTTGAATTGACCATCTCCGAGTTAGATTTCGGACAACTCATAAATTAACCCTACAAAACCAAAGTTGATACGAACTAAACACGTAGACCTGCACTCAATATGTTAGTATACGATCATAAAAATAATCGACAAGTAGGATGCGAGCATCACAACCCTTACTTATGCCCATAATTATTAAGTTAACCTTTCAGGCCCAATTAATCCTCCATGAACCTGCACATTAAAACTCATATAATTGCTCCAGTATATGAGGCGAGCTGGAGGTAGACCAATTTTCAAAACCATTATTATAAGTTTACTTTGTCCCCCTGACATCAATTCAAAACCATATACCATATTAATCCAATTAAACCACATTAGAATATATCCATATTTTTCAGAGAGCTTAAAAAATCAAATAAGCCAAGAATATGTTAATCAGACATATCCACATAGATTCATAATCAACTAAGTAAAAGAATATGTTAATCAAATATATTCGCAAGCACATAACAAAAAATGATGGATATGTTAATCAAACATATTCATTTCAAATCAAGTGTTGCCCTTTTCCATAACCATAAACACCATATCACCATTAAGCCATATAGGATCAAATAAAATTGACACGGGAATTTTCAGCACATATACCAACTTTGAGGATTTAACTGCTTTGATTGGTAATGAATTAAAGAGAAAACTATATACCATTGGAAAGCCCTACGAGTCTAGTTTATAATAAAAATTATGGATATCAAAAATGATAATCCAAGAGTGAGTTATTACCATTTGACTGAATTGTGGCAGTGCAGTGCTTTCATAAGGGGATTTGGAAGGATGAGCAACTCTTGGTGTGTTTCCATGAACCTACTTATTCAAGTACCTTGGAAGTTGATAAACACTTAATATTTAGTCAAGAATCATCTTATTTATCTTTATTAGAGTAACCTTTTTATTATTCTAGACCTTTGAAAATGTAATATCTTACTTATGGTCTTTCACTCATCTTGGAGGGTTATTCCAACTCCTTGCCTATAAAATGCACTCTATTGTTATGTTTCCAGCAATCAATTTCAGAATAGAAATATATTTTGAGCTTTTAAGCTTGTTTAAAAGATTTATCTTCTTGTATCTTACTTTAAACTCTTTTGGTGGATTCATAGAGTTGTGAGTTTTGAGTGGTGCTTTGTGACACCTCCTACTTCTCTTGAGATTTCCGGTATAAAAAACATATGCGTATCCCCATAATTTTAAATCATAATGAATCAAAGAAAATATAAGCATATCCCCATAACCATATAGAATCAAATAAGTCCCCTCAGCCATTGTGTTAAACTACATGCATATCCTCATAAAATAAAACCATATAAAATAAATCCAATTAACATTCTCCATGCATGTTTAATACTCATCATCCATTCTATCAAACCCGTGAAAGAATCTCAAGACCAATCTATCCAACTCCATGTATGATTAATACCCTAACGACCCTTATGAATTTCCACATAAGAGTTCTCAAAACATACCACCAATTTCAAAAGCCATAGAGAATTAGAACTTATCTATGAGGGTTTCATGATTGATTAAGTTGTGTATTCTTACATCTTTTGCTCAAGGACTCGATTTCCCTCGAATTCCCATAGAGTGCGACCAAAAAGATTAGTGATTCAAGAATAGGGGGTACTGACCTTCAATATGAAGTCAGCGACCTAATAGACCTCCAGAAAACTCCTGGCGACTTGATAGATAGAACTCCAAAGACTCATGGCGACCTGTATAACCTACAAAACAGAACCCAAGTCGGGCAGCCCCGGCGTAGGCCCTCCGATGCTTAAGTCATATATTATTAGAGAGAGATATGCAATAGCTCAATAGTGCGCAAGAGGTAAGAGATAAGAGATGTGTTCAGAGAGCATGTTCCAAATAAACAAAAGACGTGTTCCTAATCTAGGGATCTCGCCTCTCCTAAAGAATAGATCCTAAAGGAGAGGCCACCCTAAATCCATAAATCCATCCATAATGATTAGAGGTGAGAGAATTATTTGCAAAGAGAGACTAATGTGAGCTCCATGATAGAGAGAGCATGAGATCGGTTATGAGAGTCATGAGAGAAAGATGTTAAGCTTGTGAAATAAGGCCTGAATACCCTATTTATAAGATTATTGAGACTTGTCCACCAATCAATAAGATTCCTTCATAATGTGGGATTAAATCTCCTAATTATACCTAATCTCCATAATTAGGAAATATTCTCATATTAAGATTCTTACTTCCCATAATTCCATAATAACCATAAAACCTTATTACCATATATGCCGGGACCTAGAACCTTCCATCCTTTTGTTACTTTCTTACCATATATAACCAAACCGACATTTGATGTCGTATCACCTCCAGTAACATCAAGTATATCAGACTTGTGTACTTGAGATATATATGAACTTCTATTATGTCCATATTCAATGAGGACACAGTTGATTGTTTTTGGTATTATCTTCACTTGCACTGGATCTAGAACTCTAATTTTAGTCAAAAACACCCGCACTTTGAGATAACTGTAGGCAAGAACTTTACCTCACCAAAACTCGTATGGAGTCTTTATCTACCCCTTTTAGGGAACCCTATTAAAATTATGATTAAAGGAAAATATCATTTCTATTAATATGTTATATGGTAATCCTAAACTATTTAACATAGCGTTCATCATCTCTTTCAAGGTTCAATTCATGCATTCACAAAGGTCCTTTGACTAAGGTAAGTAAGATGAGTTTGTTTGACGAATTATGGCATGTTCAGCGCAAAGTTCCTCACACGGTGAAATATACTCTTCACCTTTATCACTTTGAGTTTCTTTGATTTGAGTTTTAAGTTGATCCTCAACTTTAATTTTGAAGAACTTTTAGCCATTAAAAGCTTTGTCTTTTATCCTTAGCAAATAGACATAAAAAAATTTGCAATCATCAATGAAAGTGATGAGGTACTTCTTGCCACCTCTAGTTTACATAAATTTCATATCATATATATCAATGTGAATTTAGTTTAGAAGTCCATAACTCCTTTCCGCCAAATGAAAAGGTGTTTTAGATATGTTTGCTTCCACACAAATTGGAAATTTGTATTTTCAGTCAAGTTTAACATTACTTAGTAAATTCATCTTCACTAATTTATTTATTGATTTCATGTTAAAGTGTCTAAGTATACCATGCCACGAATCACATGACTGAGCCATATAATAAGTAGAAAAAACTTTAATACTAAAATGTGGGCTCTTATCCATTACATTCAATTTGAATAATCCATTCTCATGTATACCTTAGTAAGAAATTCTCAATTCTTAGTAAACACAAATTGAACAGACACAAAGACCATCTTAAACCCATGTTGGACAAGAAAGGACTTTGAAACAAGGTGTTTTCTAATATCCACAGTATGCATCACTTTCTTCAAAGTTATCTCCAGCACAGAAATCATCGTCACTTGCACCTTCCTAATTATAACAACTTTAGTAGTAGAAAAATTTTTGACGTGGAGGTTCCTTCTAGAAATTAGAGTACAGTTGGAAAACATATCCCAGTTAGAACACACATAAAAAGTATATCTATTGCCAATGAACCATTCCCTTAAGATATCCACGAGATTGGCCTAAAAAACCACTATAAAGAGATCTAAGTCAAACATACATGTCAATCACTACATTGTCATTATTTGATTTTCCGTCAGAGGTTTCCTATGGTTCTTATTCATGTGTCCTAGCTTACTAAAGTTATGAAAGTTTCCTTCAAACTTCTTGGTCTTCTTTTATTTTAGCTTTCTGTTATTCAAATAGCAATAGTGCTTATTTTTCTTACTAAAATCAGCCTTAACCTAGTTAGCATTATACTCCATCAATGTCTTTCAATAGTTTACATTTAATTTTATGTTGTCGTCTTTATTGCGCAGTTCGACTATCAAGTTCTATAAAGTCATTTACTTACACTTAGGCTTCAAATAGTTCTTGAAAGCTCTCGAGTTTAGTGGCAGTTTCATAAAGATTGCAGCCACATGGAAAGTTTCACATATGTGCATATCTTTAGATTATATGATATACAAAATTAATGGTAGATCTTTGAGTTGAGTCATTAAAGGTAGAGAATCAACCATGATATAATCCAAGAAAATCACGACAATAAACTTCTTAGTGTCAGTGTCATCAATATTTCACGTGTTCTCCAGAGATATTTAAAATTCTTTAATAGTACTCTTAATTGATCCATACACACCCTACAACGAATTATCTAATCCATTCAGGATATAATGTCTACATAGGTAGTACCTTATGTCCATCCATCAATGGATGCCCAATGATTGAAACTCGTGTCCTCCTTAGCTAAAATATGAATGTCCTTTAAATACCGAGATAAGTTCATAGTAGTCAAGTAAAAGGACATCTTTTGAAAAAGATTTTAAAAATTATTTCAATTGAAATTTGCAGGACGTTCATCATGAATAGTAATAGAAGAAGGTATGAGAGAACCAAATGGCATAAAGCTCTCAAAAGAGAAAAAACAAGGTATATAAGTATTCGTTTGAAGGCTTGGTGGAGGTTTTCTGAGCAATAACAGTTGCGTTAGTCATTCCAATATAAGAATCTTAATCTCACTAGGGATACTAAAAATATCGAAATAATAGAAGTGGATAATTTGAATTAATAAAGACCTATTACATCAAAAAGAAAATAAAAAAAAGTGTCGAAGTGAGTGAACTCTTTCCTTAAGATTTTTATTGCCCCTTTTGTGTGCTCACATTTTCAATGAATTTCCCAAGATATAATGATAATTTGAGCTGAAGGCGCAATTAATCTAATCACCCTAGCGAACGAGTCTTTATCGAAGAACTGAGCAATAAACACAATTACAATATATTGATGTGTGAGGTATAAATGGATATATGAGATGTATGTATATGAGTGTTGATTTTTAGAGGTATGAATTTACACTGCATATGGGAGTGGTATTTATGGGTTAGAGGGGGCACATAAATAAGGTAGGAAAATCGCAACTTTTTGGATTCCTAATATAAGATGATCTCTTTGGCTTAGGGACCAAGTACGGTTGGGAAGGTTTCAGAGAAAGCCCCTAACAAGTTAAAAATCAATGAATTTAAGTAAAACTTAAAGGCAAAAAGAGAAGCATCAACCGCGCTGAGCTGAACTGGCTAGGTAGGTGAGCGGGCGGCTCATGTGGGGGTTTCCATCCTCACTACACTTTTAACCAAAACCCTTTTTTACTTCCATAATAAAAGTCACTTATTTATGGATATCATTTCCTATGTGAATTTCCATCTTCTTCAATGGAACCCCCACTCCCTCTTTAACTTCCTAATTTATCTAAATGTATATCTTTGGGCATTGATATTTTACTCATCTGAACATGGATTTGTGAAAGTAAATAAACCACTTTGATTTTCTTATAACTAAATTAGGAATATAATGTTCATTTCCAAAACTAGTGAACCATCCATATTTAGAATATTTAGTCAAAGTTACCAAATATACATTTTCAAATACCATTTTATACAACAGGAGAACCACTCTTGTCAATTTGGCTAATTGTGGGGTCTTGCTTCATTCACATAGCTCCTTGTCGATCGAGAGATTCTCTTAGAGTTATACTTCATCACTCGAAGATATTATATACTTATTAGGTGGTTCTTGTTCTTACGTTACCTCTGAGATTTTGTTGATTATATATTGGAAATTAAAGAACAACCCATCATAGAAGAATTGATTTAGAAGCTCTAATTACATATGGTGGTAAGTAATCACTAGTGCAGAAAATATATTCTAGAACAGTCAATCTAGAATGCTTCATAAAAAGACGATCTGGAATATAAGCCGGTGGTATTTTCGTAATAAAAATGTTATATACCAGATCGCCGTTAGAAAAAGCGATCTGGTATATCGATATACCAGATCGTCGTTAAAAAGGCGATCTGGTATATCGATATACCAGAATGTCGTTAAAAAGGCGATCTGGTAAATCCTATATCTAGAACGTCATTATAAAAGGGTGATCTGGTATATTTGATATACCAGATCGCCTTTTCTTATGGATGTTGTAGTATATTCGATATACCAGATCGCCATTTTTTAAATATCTAGAACGTCTTAAAAAGGCGATCTGGTATATAGTATTATTTATTTACAGTTTACCTACCTTTTCTGGAAACCCTAAAACAGAAATCGATTCACCTCTCCTTTACGCTCCGCTCCTTTCCTCTCCCCTGTACCTCCGATTTAACCACCAGAAATCGATTCACCTCTCCTCTACGCTACGCTCCTTTCCTCTCCCCTGTACCTCCGATTCAACCACCGCCATTTCCAAACCACCGACGGCCATCATCTTGCAATCGCCACCACCAACTACAATAATCAACCGATTCGAAGCTAAGACCTAATTCTCCCCCAATTTAAACCCCCACCATTCCCAACAACCACAATCATCACCGCAACCTGCAATTAGCAACCGGCGGACCAGGCGACTGGGAATCGGAGGCAGCGTCCAGGAGTGGTGATGGCATCTGTGAGGTGGCTTGTTGGGGGTTTCTGGGCGGCACGGACCACGACTGATTTGAAAGCTCAAGGCAAACAGCGGCGGGCCTTCGGGCTGACTGGATTCGACGGCGGCGGGCAAATCGAGGTCGGATCTGGAGCATTTCGCGGCAGTGCACAAGGTGTTTGGTGCCAGCAACGTGTCGAAGCTGCTGCTCCACATCCCGCCGAGCAAGGGACTGGACGCGGTGGTCACGATTTGCTACGAGGCTCAGGCGAGGCTCCGGGACCCGATTTACGGTTGTGTGGCTCACATCTTTGCTCTTCAACAACAGGTATTTAATTAATTATTTATTTATTTATATATAATTCTAGAATTTTTACTTTATTTTACCATAAATTATGAGATAAACTAGGAAATTTATTTAATTTTTGACTAGAAGCTTAAATTCTTTATTTTCCCTTTTTGATAGAGTTTACAAACAATCACTAAGTGGAATTAGATTTTGAAAAATATGCAGGACGTCTGGTTTGGGCGAGGAGGGTCTTTTGTTGGATATATCAAATTAACATCATTCAATCAAAATGCTTCGGGTATTCTTTGCTACTCTTTTTATGTTCCTTTCTTGTTTTTTGTTTTTGCTTACTTATTTATTTCAAGTTTTCATTATTAATTCTTTTTTTTAGGTGCTATGAGGGAAGCAATTGAAACATTGAGGGGAAACAATGTAAATGCCTTTGGAACGTTGATGACATCGTCTCTTGAATGGAAAGGTATACTGGCATATGTGATCGGAATGGCATGCGGTTTTAACCGGACTCACACCTTTATCCAAGGCCACTACTGTTTAGTTATATAGTTAGACCACAAACGGTTAAACTCAATTGAACCGCTTCACTCAGACTGGTTTTTAAAAAATATTGTAGTATTGTACAAAGCTAATAACCAAATTAACTGCAAATCTTGTTCAGCAATTCTTAAAATTAATTTAATTTATGTTTGGTCATTTGTAAAAATAGGAGACTTGCCCCTGAGATTGTGTACAGCAGCAGATGTGAAATTCTACTTCACTAATTTCATAGCAAACACAAAATCCAGAGCTACTTTCCTAAAACCCAATAGGAACTGTAATTTAACGACATGGGTTTTGGGCTGCGAGCCCGGATGCGCTTGTAGTGCGGGCATGACTCGGCCCGTCGATTTCAGAGATCCCCATGAGATACCAGCCCGAACTTCTGATTGTCAGCCTTGCTGTGAGGGCATCTTCTGCTCTCAGGGTCTTACATGCATGATCCGTAAGTGTGCAATTTCCTTTTTTTTCTCTGTAATCATCAATATTTTGCTATTGGCCATTGATTCAATGTGAAAACTTAAATTTTAGCCTGATTGCAAAAACATCAAATTATGTTTCAAATTTATGAAGTCAATTAAGTGTTAAAGAGCTGAATGGAGGTTTGTACTTGCCTAACAAAGTGTACTTTGTAAAAGAGAAACAAATGTGAGGTATTTGTAATTTTAAGAGATGATTTTTGTTCTTTTTTTTTTTGGTGATTAGGCTAAATTTTGAGTAGTTTTTGTATCTAAACCAACAAGTAAATATTAATCCTTGATTGTCAGTTCAAGAGTTTTGCTGTGGCTAGGATTTAAATGGTTTCTCTAAGGTGAGTATTGTAACTATTGAAAGACAATGAGAGAGAGAGAAAAAAAAAAGATGCAAGTTCACATGTTGATATTATGATATTAATTCATGTTTGAAAAATAATAATAATTAAACTTGATTTTTCTTTTTTACCCTTTTTTTTTTACTGAAATGATAGCTGAAGTTTTGGTTGTGATTTTTGTGAAGCTTGCCCATTGGGGTCGTATTGCCCCCAAGCGACATTCAATGTGAGCACTAGCTRATGTSATCCGTAAGATGACTGTTATATTATATCTGTCTTAATATTCCATTCTAATTAGTTTGATGCATTSTATCTATTTCAATAATATATGATCGTMTAGGTATCCATACCAATTACCTCCTGGAAAGCCGAACCATACTTGTGGAGGGGCCAACATTTGGGCAGATGTTAGCAGAGGTAGTTCGATGTTCTGCTCAGCAGGATCGTATTGTCCAACAAACACTGAAGAAATCCCTTGCGCTAGCGGGTATATATTATTATTATTTATTTTCTTATTTATTGGTAATTGGCATTTAAGTCATCGGTATTCATAATGCAAAAATGCAAAATTTTTTTTCTTTTGAACTACAGTCACTACTGTTGCATGGGGTCTACTGAAGAGACACGTATGTTAAAATGTGATTGATTGAAATTAGTGATTTCAAACCTGCTGAATTTCATGAACAATTTCTAATTCTTGAAGATATACTTTGCAGGATGCTTCAAGTTGACTTCATGTGATTCCAACTCGACAAAGCAGAATATAACTCAATATGGGCTAATGCTGATTGTAAGTTTCTCCACATGACAATYATAATMATATTATATACTGGCTTGTATTTACTAAGAAAGTTTGATATCAATCATAAAACTCCATAAATATTTTTTTGGGGATAATTACAAAAGTACCCCTGATGTTTGGCATAATTTTCAGAAAATAAATGTTATTATTTAAAATTACAAAGTGTCCACACCCCCCTTATTGTTTGGTGCAAGTGTTGTTACCTTCTTGATCCATCTTCCAAGACCTTGTTCATAATTATGATGCCACCATAGATGATAAATTGAACTCTCTTGTTTCTAGGTTGGTATTAGTGTTATTCTATTCATCTTCTACAATTTTTATGGGCAAGTAACTACAATTTTTAAAAGCGCATGCCATTCCTTTTTTTTTTTAAGGCTGTTGCTGCGGGGGACCATAAACTGTAGGGGGTTTATTAATTTTTAAACTGCCAAACAGGTCCTTGTGGTGGCTAAAAAGGTAAATTAGGGAGACTAGAGAGAGGTTTTGTGGAAATTTTTGTCTGATTCACCAATTTGAGTTTTAGTTATTTTTAAATTTTGTAGGTTGAACCCCTTACATGCAATTCTTGTCAATGACTTCAAGTTTGTTAAAAAGAAATAAAGATACTAGCTAATGGTAATATTTTGGAACCGATTTGTTGAAATTTGTGCAGGAGCACGATTATTATTATTATTATTATTATTATTATTATTATTATTATTATTATTATTATTATTATTATTATTATTATTATTATCTTTCATGGGATAGTTAGAATTTCTGGGAGAAACAGATTCAAAACAGATCCAGAAAATATTTTTGTCTCGAATTTTTTTTTTGATTTCATCGATAGTTAAATTAGAAGACCGGTGCGTGAGATTTGGTGAAGGGCGTTGATTTAGGAATTGAGCTTCTATTGGCATGTGATTATATAGTTTTTGATTATTTTTTGATCTGTGTTATTCGAAAATGGATTATCAAATTAAAGATTTATCTCTGGTTTTCATTGACCTGCAGGCACTCAATATGGAACAACCTTATTCGGACGATGACATTGATCATGTAATAGATGTTGGGCGGAGTGTTTATTAGAGGTTATTGCTTGATCACAAACAAACTATTTGTGGATAATGGTAGTAAAATAGGTACTCGTCTTTTTGGTGAACGTGTATTTGGCGAATTGTGTATTATTGTTTGATTTCTTCTTTAACATTTGGTGATCGTGTATTTGGTGACTTATGTTGTTCGTATTGATATATTTTGGTGTGTATGTATTATTGAGATTAATGGACAATTTTTGGATTATATGAATGATTGGTGTTTTGTGAAAAAAATTCAATTTATGGATGAATAGATCTGGAAAAAAAATTGAAAAAAGCTGGGAATTAAAAAACTCTTAGATCTAGAATGACTTTCCCAAAGACGTTCTGGAAAATGTATATTCTAGAACGTCGTTTTTGAAAAAGACGTTCTGGAAAATATATATTCCAGAACATCTCTCCGAAGCTGACGATCTGGAATAAACATTTTTTAGAACGTCTCTCTCCAAAAGACAATCTGGATAATGAATATTCTAAAACATCTCTTTCAAAAGAACGTTCTGAAAAATGTATGTTCTAGATCGCTTTCCAAATCGACGATCTGGAAAATGTATATTCTAGAACGTCGCTTTCGAAAAGGCGATCTAGGAAATGTATTTTCTAGATCGCTTTAAATATTGGCGTTCTGGAATATGTATATTCTAGAACGTCATTACCGAAATGACGTTCTAGAATATACATTTTCCAGAATGCCATAGAAAGAGACGTTCTAGAAAATCTTTATTCTAGAACGTCCTGTTCAAAAATGACGTTATAGAATATACATTTTCCAGATCGTCATCTCGTAAAGACGTTCTGGAATATACATTTTCTAGAACGTCTTTTTTGGTAACCGATCTGGAATGTTATTTTATAGAATATATTAACAGGGAAAACTATTTTCTAGAACGGGTAAATTATTATTCTAGAACGTCTCAAATAACCTCTAGAATATCGGATATTCTAGAACGCCTCAAAAAGCTGATCTGGAAAATCTGATATTCTAGAACAGCTCTAGTCAGAACGCCTCGGCAAGGCAATCTAGAATAACTGAAACAGGGCGCTCTAGAAAACTGTTTCTGCACTAGTGAATGTCTCGTCGTCTGATCAAGCAAATGACTTTATCTTCATTTGGATGCTCATTTTTCAGGTGAGTGAAGATAAAAGTTTTGGTGGTGTAGTATATATAAGGGTTCATATGGCTTGGTATTATCGGAATTCGATTGATTTGTGCGAATCAATGAGTTTCTAGCTTGAATTAGAGGGAAAATGAAAATAAACGAAAAACTTGATGAACTATGAAAGGTAAAGCAAGTATTTTGAATGTCTCATGCGTGTGCCATATTAATATTGCAAGCAATAATCAAAATAAGAAAATAAAAAGAAAAGAAACAATAAGGTACAAGCATGAAAACCTAAGGTACAACTATGCATGCATGATCATAAAGTTTAAATAATGCGAATCTACGAAAATCGAAAGCACCAATATAAAGAGCAATAAAAGTTGATGTGATAGTTAAAACTTTTCGAAAAAAACTAGAAACAAAGAGTAGGTCTAGGATTCAACATAAAACCATGCATGAAAATAAAATACAAAATAAAGCATATGAAATACTTAAAATAAAAATGATCAAGAACCCGATCTGTGATCAAGGTGTGTCACTCACCTAGATTTCATAAGCCAAATTACAAATTAACAACAAATCTAAGAGTTAAAGCAAAATGCATAAAATTGAAGAACAAGCAAGAAAATTAAGGAAACTTACTTGAATTAAGAAAGTGAAACACAAACTTGAATGAAATTACAATTCAAAATAAAATCCAAGTGATGACTTGAATTCTTCTTGAGCTTACAAACCCAAGGAAAAACTTGAAATTAAATCTAAGAACTAGAGAGAGAAACTAAATCCCCAAACCCATGCAATAGTTGGGAGGAGAGTTGTGTTTTTTTTAGCTAATGAGAGATCAATCTATTTATACTAGGTTTTATTAAGAGTAAATGGGTCAAATAAGCCTTAAAAGCTTGGATTTTCCATGTTTGACCAAGTTTGATCCGAAGTGGCTTTACTAGAGACTTGGCTAAGCTTTTGGCTTGGTTTGATCGATTCATCTCAAGGCAAGGCGTGGCTGGGCGGGCATGGCGGGGGGTGGCCGGCATGCACGCGCAGGCCTCAGCAGGCGCACTATGTGGATGGCTGTCGGCATGTCTCGGCAGGAGACACACGGGCGTGGGCGTGCGGTGCTGGCGAGTGCAGGCACAAGCTTGCGCGCAGGGGGATGGCGCTGGCATGCGTAGGGAAATGAGCAAATCTCGGAAGGTGGTTGGCGGGCGTCTCGGCAGCGCTTGGCAGGCGCTGGGGCTGGCTTGCCTTGGCGCGCGCCAGCTTGTGCCAAGGTCTGGTTGGCGAATCTTGGCAAGCATTCCAGAATACTTTGGTGTTTTGGAGCTAGTTTGTGGCGCGGATCTCGATGCATCTTGGCACGTCTTGGCGTGCCCAGACTCGCTTTGGCTCGAGCTAAGGTGTGGCCAAGGGCCAATTTCACCTTCTTTTTCGATTTCTTGTCATAATCTAGCAAAAATTACACCCATCCACAAATCAATTGAACCCATTTAACCAAATCAAGTATAAAATAAAAAAACATGTAAAACAACAAAATGAGAAAATAACCTAATAACCTAACGAAACTCGACTCAAAACCACTATGAACGAAACTAAAATCTAATAAAAAACACGAGAAAAACACCACAATTACATGCAAAACAGTGAGTATTTTCCATTAGTCGATCATAAACATCATTCCACATTTCAAGAATTTGGAGGCAATGTCCTGAGCCACATCTTCGTTCAATCCTTCAATGTGTCTTCTTTGAGGCCATAAATAAAAAAATATTTCAATGACATCATAAAATTCTTGGACAAGATTCAAGGGGTCCTCACTCAGTAGCCCATGGAATGTTAGGAATGGATTGTGATAATTAGCTTTAAGCTTGTAATTATGGGTCATGGGGCTCAAACGAATGCAATAAGTAGAAGCACTAATGATTGACTAGGCAAACTCTCTCATATAATCTTGACGAGGGTCTTTATTTAGCACTATTAAGTTCTTTGAATCTTGGATCCTAACTAATGCACTTGATATTTTTTATGAATGTTACAATCTTACATCTAAGTTCTCACTTTCCTTGCATACAAAAAACTCAACAAATGATATTAACTGTACCGATAAGAGAAAATACGTAAAAAGCACAAAGAAGAAAAACCAGCGAATAATAATCTTAAAACCATAAACACGAAAAACAACCATAAAAATCACAAGGATTATAACCTTTTGTGGCAACGACACTGGAGTTTTGACTTGGTCTCAAATGCACTTATAATAAAAGAATTTGAATACCACCCGCAAGTGTATAAAGTATATCGTAGTGTGATGAGGTAACTCAAGTCGTATATCTCAAGAAAAGTTAGGAGAAAATAATTATTGTGTAAGATCACAAATGGGAATATAAAAGGCGAAATATCCATCATAAACATGCGACCATGTTTTTGGGTATTACTTAAATACACAAATGAGAATTTAAAAGATGAGATTTTAAAAAATAATAAAAACTGAAAAGCAATTAAGAAGGTGAGAATTGAAAGAAAACACTTAAAATGCTATTAATTATGAAGAGTTTTAAAAATAAAAATAGGCGGAGCTCTATGGCATTAGCCTAGTGTCAATGGTTACCCAACCATTTGATATTAATAACAGAACTACAATTAGATCGTACCAATCCAAAATTTGTATCTAGCCCCTAATTGACACTACTACAAAAAACGGATTTTACATCGGTTCATTTTAGCTTTTTACATTGGTTCTACAACCGATGTATTATAGAGCCTTGTAAAAGTTCTGGCAGATTTACAACGGTTTTACAACATATGTAAATATACATTTTATTACATCGGTTTTTAAATAAATCGATAAAAAATGTGTTATTGAACATGAAATCCCGATGTTAATGTAGGTAAATTACATCAGTTAATTAATCGATGTAATAAGTGTATAAACATACATCGATAAGTTAATAATCGATGTAAAATGTGTATACACATACGTCGGTCAGTAGTAGAACCGATGTAAAAAGATATTATTTGAACATCATTTTATAAAATAACAAATGTGAGAATACTTTTTTTCTTAATTTGGCCTTTTAAGCGATTCTCAACCTGGAAATTTGTAATCAATTTTTGTCACATAGCCCAACTAAATTATAAGTACATAACACCAAACAATTCATCCATGTCAAATAGCAAGAACATAATTTATCCAATAATCTAGCCAAAAACGAGACTCTCAAAATTTTATACTAAAACAACACATGCGATAATCCATTCTTTATTTAAAAATATTATCTTGCCCATCGATTTAGAATATCTTCAATGTCACTGAATGAACAATAATATTTTAGCTAAAATAATACATATAATATTTAAGCACAATAACAACAAATGTGTTAAGATTAGATGTAAGTGTATCATGATATAATCTTAGCGTAACAGGTAATTTGCCCTAAAAATAAAAGTTCATTTACGAGACGACCTTGATCCACAAAGCATGGAAAATAGAAGATAAAACCTAAGGATGAGTCATAAAACTCTATTCCTCTAGGTTAAGTATCAACAAAATTGCTAATAAACAATAATGAAAATTATTAATCATACATATTTAAGCACAAATACATAGGCAACACCTGCTAATTCTAGTCAGGAATACATAGGCAACTGGTGGGTAGCAAATCGGGTTATCTTGCCGTGTTCGTGTCGCACTATCGTGTTTTTAATTTTCTATCTTATTTGATCATATATGTAATAATAAGTGTAAATCTAACTTAATTTATAATTTTATGCTTTTCGTGTCGTGTTTCGTGTCGTGTCGTGCCTTATCGTGTCTTTGTCTCTGTGATCGTGTTTCTTATCGTATCGTATTTGTGTCGTGCTATCGTGCCGTGTCAGCTATTGCCGTCGGTGGGCGGAGTACATGGTCCTGAGATGTATCAACATTCGTAGGCAGCATGAACGCTAGGGTAAATGATAATCACCACCAATTTGTTTCCCACAACTTGGCTTTGGGCAGCAAATGCAGCAGGAATGGGAGGAGGAGGAGCCGGTAAAAAGCCCGGCTGCGGGGCGTTCATTGTCTTTAGGTGATGCTCGAGTTTCTCCTTCTCAACCTTTAACATTTGCTTCTCATCACGAAGATTATTCTTCTCGGCCTGTATGCATTAATATTAATAAAAACACAGGATTATATATTAAATGCCCTTATTTTGATTATGTATTAAAATTAATGGGCTAATTGTACTATTTTTATAAATGTGAAGGGGGCTTTTTAAATAATTTTTTCTTCATTTTGAGTGGTAAATGAAAGAAAATAAATCCCATGGTTAATGTTGTTGTTTTGTAATTAGGTTAAATCTCAAGGATACTTTTTGTAATTAACTAAAAAAAATTACTAACTTTAGCTCTTTAATCTTATCCAGGAGATTCAAAGCCTGGAGCCACCTGTTTTCCTTTCAATTCTTTTAGGTAGTAATCCAAAAGCTCCATAGTGCCCACTTTGCAAACGGTGCCTCAGAGAGCACGCCAGCTCACCCAGGTGGACCCAGTAACAACACGCAACACCTTATACATTGGTTCCTCCACGCATATCACGTAACCCATCGTCCAAGAACACAAGGCCCTCGAGTCGCAAGTTCTAAGTTTCTTGCACGGTGACTCATTGGCCCTAACAGGAGAGTGGTGAACATCGTGAATCAAACTCATCTGGAAACACAAGAGATCTCGAATACTCACGAGCGCTTATTCTGACGTGGACTGATAAAACGATATCAAGTTCTGCAGGTGTGTTCAGGGCTTTCGTCGTTGAGATTGATATATAGATAATTGCAAAGAGGAAAGGTTTATGACAACCATCTTGTAGTCGTCGAGGGTCAACGAGAAACTACCAGCACCAAACTGATAGCCCCACTCTCCATACCATGGATGACCTTTGATGACTGCGTGAAGCAATCTGAAATCCAATCCGTTTTTCTTTGACACGTACATCACACTGACCTTCCTATAACACATTAATACATGCGTAAAAGCTCATCAGTTACTCACTTGTATTTTTACAGTTATAGATGCAAATAAACTTTAAAAAAACAGATAGAGATGGTAATATATTCTAACCTAACTCCCATTATTCTGCAGAGACAATCCCAGAAGGTCATAATGTGACGCCCAGAGAGTACCTTGGACCAACCTTCTCCACCGTTAACTCTAAGAAGATGTCCGTAGCCGTTGGCATGAACCACACCATGTACCAGATGTGTTGTGTTCTCAAGCTGGTGATACATCCAGTCTTCAACATCTTCGGTTGTCATGACATGGTTGCACGACTTGCAAATAAATAAATCATTCGGATAAATAGGTTATTGAGATGAAAAATCACCCTGCAACAAGTACTATAGTAACTGAATCAAACAACTTAAATTGAACAGGTAGGGAAAAATCTTAAGACTTAAAATACCACCAGATCACTTTCCTTCATGATACGTCCAAAATGTTGGGCTACCAAATATATGGGATACTAACCTCAAAATAGAGATCAGCGACCTGAAATAGATTCCGAACACATTACATCGACCTGCCAAGCCTTCAACGAACCTCCTAGCGACCTCGCTGGTCCTGCAAAACAGCACCTCGGACGGGTCGAATTTCGAGCCCGTCAAGGCCCTCCGATGCTTAAGTAAAAAGCAAGATCAACTTTAACTTCAACTGTAAAAACTCAATAATACGATAAAAGCAAGAATATCTTCTCAAATAAAGAGAGGTATGCACCTCCTTTTATAGAGATAAGAGAAGTGCCCCCCGATCTAGGTTTACCTTCTCCTACCATAATTCCATAAATACCATGACACTTCAACCGACTTAAAATTAAGATTCCTCCTATATGCTAAGTTCCCATAAATAACAAATCTCTCTACCGTAATAAGTCTGGGCCCATTATTCTTTCCATATAGTCCGCCGGGACTCCATAGACCATTCACAATTAAGCCCACAAAGCCCATAACTGAGCTCAAACACTACACAAGACATAAGAGGTCGCGACCCTATATGAGAACTCATCCTCATATTCCAGGTCGCTACTCCACAAACTAACTCACCTACTTCTTCAAAGAAACCACTCAGCTCGCTCACCTCCCAGAAGAACACCCTTTCCAGGAAATGAGGTCGCTTACCACAAATACCCTTCTATATCAAGTAATATTACGTATGGGCATTTTGGTCCGTATCAGCTAGTCCCCCATGTTCTAGCTGATTGAGGTATGAAATCAGGTAGGACATGTAAAAACAGAATCAAAAGAGCACAACCACTTAAAAACAACAATAAAACCAAAACACATAAGTAAATCACCATTCCACCTTACCAAACCATATTTCAGGATCACACAGCCCGACAAACCGAGCTGTAATACCAATCATCCCACTATAAATTACCAAGTATACCTGCGACCTGCAAAAGTTCAACCGACTGAGCTCGCTTCTTATTTTAAGATAAAATGACCACCTCATAAGAGACGACCTACGAGTCCCCAGACAGGACCTGAAACCATACAGCGCTCATCCACGACCTGAAGTTATACTCGGACTCAATAATACAAGAAAATACAATCATATTCCTTTGAAAATTCAAAACACCATAAGCCATTTACTCGACCTAAAACCGATCGATCAAAAAATCATTCCAAATCATAATCATTACTCAAGCATCGCCTTATAACCATAACAATTTCCTTAGCTCGCCAAAACCCCATACCATAATTCATAATAGCCCATCAAGACCCAAGATTGCGTTAACCATAAAGGCACAAAAACCCATAAAACCATAAACCATAAAGACATCATCGACCTAAAATAGGTCGTCCAGTTAACCATTGTACCCACAAATCATCACTAACCTAATAAAAGTGTTAGCCCATAACACACTCATAAAATATATGCCGAATCAAGTAAAAACCATATCAAATCACACATGACCCAGAAAACCATTCAGTTCCCCAAGTTCGAATAAAACAATTAGACCGTACACAATCCAATTATAACCATATGACAATAACATGGGACTGAAAACTACTCAGTCCCCCATGTTTAACTAATGAAAGCAAAACAAAACAACCAGGCCACGTCAACTCAATAAAGCTCGCCTATGTAGTCCCCCAAGTTAATAAAGTCAAGTAGTCCAACCAGGTTATCCACAAAAAGTAAATGTCAAATAAACCTGATTTGCACATAGGTCGCACGAATTCGTAACTAATGACAATCATATTTCCTATCCTCATAAGACCATGAGATTCAAAATAATCACACCAAGAATCAAAAATAATCCTATGGAGCTAAAGTAACCCACAGATAGAGATTAAACATATTAGCTCGCACCGATACAACCATCCCTTATACAACATAAGAGCTTGAAAAAGATACGTAAGTCAAACATATCTCCTCCAAACAGCATAACCACTTATCCATAAATAATTATCAAGATAGCTCGCCATACTTCATTATTTATTGTAAAAAACTCCCCTAACACAAACTTCATACGGGAGAAGTTCCCTCCGGTCCGGACTTACCTTCTCCCGCCACAAAAAGATAACACAACTTCTCAACACGACTTCATCACAAAAACACATCTTCCCAACACAACTTCTCATTACTAACTTTGTATGGGAGAAGTGCCATCCGGTCTAGAGTAATCTTCTCCTGCCACAGAAACACAACTTCTTATCACAAAAACACAACTTCTCAACACTACTTCTCCTCACAAAAACACAACTTCTCAGCACTACTTCTCATCAAAAAAACACAACTTCTGATCACAAAAAACATAACTTCTCAACACTACTTCTCATCACAAAAACACAGCT
>BMAC01000263.1:840772-873196 GCA_014905375.1 Phtheirospermum japonicum | reverse complement strand
AAAGCGTCGAGGCTTACCAATTACCATAAAATCTTTCCACGGGAGAAGTGCCCCCCGAACAAGGGTTACCCTCCCCCGCCACAACAATACAAACTTCATAACCGCCCTCTAGGCGTAATAAAACAACCATTCGACTCAATGAAAGCGTCGAGGCTTACCAATTACCATAAAATCTCCAGCCGACCTAATAAAAGCGGCGGGCTTTAATCATATTCATAAAATCTCTGGCCGTTGAGGCTTAAACATTTTCATAACCATAAATCCAAACCTTGTTCTACATAATTAGGTCGCACGAGACTGTAAGGAGGTCACGGAGACCGTAATGAGGTAGCGGAGACCGTAACATGTTAATTATACGTATTCTCCGTAACTCAGATCATAAAACTATCAATACGACATAAACCCAACATGTGGCCAGATCTTAACCATTTAAGTTGAATCACACACCATAACCATTTAAATCGTCCCAAATAAATTTTGTCACTTTAAGTTAACCATATTAAATCGCATAAATCAATTATTCCCCCATGCTCAACCACATAAAAATAAATAGGATAGAAAATTAGAAACCGTCCCTTTCATGAGATTTCAGAAAGCGTACCCGATACGTATTCATATTGGTGCCATAGGAAAATTCACCTCTCCTCGAATATCCAACGACGCGACCTTTTTGTTTTTAGGTAGCATAATTCCCCGATCTCCTTTTTATCAATGTATGGACGCGCGACCTGGTACATGGACTTAAACATTGGTAACCTCTTCGTATTGGGTTACCCATCTTCGAATTACATGTCGAGCAACCCACAAATTAACCATAAGTTAATACGAACTAAACAGGCCCTGCACCCAAATCCATTAGCATAATCATAGAAAATATTATCTGAATATCGCAACCTTACTCACGCTAATAACATTTTAATCAAACATTTTGCAAATAAAATGTTTCTCTTTCCTACAACCACAAATATCCTATCACCATCAAGCCATATAGGATCAAACAAAACTGACACAAGAATTTTCAGCACACATATACCAACTTTGAAGATTTAAATGTTCTGATTGGTAATGAATTAGAGAACAATATATTAGCACTTCAAAGCCCTACGAGTCTAGTTTCCAACACAAAAATCGTATCTAAAAAACAATAATCCAAGAGTGAGTTATTACCATTTTACTGAAGTGTGGCAGTGCAGTGTTCTCACACGGGAATGTGCAAGAACGAGCAAATCTTAGTGTGTTCATAATCATATAGAATCAAATAGGTCATCCACAACCAAGTGTTAAACCACATTCATATCCCCACAAAATAAAACCACATAAATCCCATTAGCATTCTCCACATACGATTAACACCTATCATCCATTCTACCAAACCCATGAAAGAATTCCAAAACCAAACTATCCAACTCCATGTATGATTATCCTACTAATTATAAATTTAAGCCTCATCAAAACTCATAATTAATTGCATGACACCAAAAGAACTTGAATGTCACACGCATACGATCGAACCCATACAATCAAGCAAACAGGCTAACATGTATAAAAAATACGTCCCCCCAAACCCACCATCACAATCGTTACTCAAGATCGGCATATATGACCCCAATTTGCATACGTTTCGTTTTTAAAGAAAATAAATAATTGTCTCAATTTTTGTTGCGTTCATTGATACGCGACCTCATCGTCTTAGACTCCGAGCAACAAAGAAAATCGACCTTGAATATTTGGACACGCGACCTCATCGCGTTTATTCGAATTGACCATTCCCGGGTTAAATTCCAGGCAACAGAATGAGTAACCCTCAAAAACCAAAATTAATACGAACTAAAACAAATAGACATGCACTCAGTTCGTTAGTATATGATCATAAAAATAATTGACAAGTAAGATGCGAGCATCGCAACACTTACTCGCTCCCACAAACCTTCAAACCTGATCTCCACAACCATTCATATTTAACCACTATATATCGTAAATATTATACCCAAAATTCAACTTCATCCAACAATTAAATTTTTCATAACTTAATTTTCAAAAGAAGTTAGACAAGCAGTTTTTGGAAAAAGGATTAGCTCCGTTTAAAATTCGTTATAAGATTTTTCCGAACTCATATTCAAATCTCCACCGTTCATATTGAACTTCAATAGGTTTAAAATAACATATAAAATGTTTGGCTTGATCCAACGGTCTTATTATGTACAATCGTATTTTGAAAAATGCTGCGCAAAATTTTCCGAAAATTAGGATTCCTCCTATATGCTAAGTTCCCATAAATAACAAATCTCTCTACCGTAATAAGCCTGGGCCCTTTAATTATTCCATATAGTCCGCCGGGACTCCATAGATCATTCACAATTAAGCCCACAGGCTTGGTATTCCCAAAGCCCATAACCGAGCTCAAACACTACACGAGACATAAGAGGTCGCGACCCTATATGAGAACTCATCCTCATATTCTAAGTCGCTACTCCACAAACCAACTCGCCCACTTCTTCAAAGAAACCACTCAGCTCGCTCACCTCCCAAAAGAACACCCTTTCCAGGAAATGAGGTCGCTTACCACAAATACCCTTTTATATCAAATAATATTACGTATGGACATTTTGGTCCGTATCACTTCATATGAGCAGATATACTAATGCTCTAAGCTTGAGAAGACACTCTTAGGGCATGTTTGTTTTAGATTCAAATCTATAAAAATAAATAATAATAATAATAATAATAATAATAATAATAATAAACAAATAAATAAATAAGCCACTTTTTTTTAGTTCAGCGCTCTTGGTCCAAGAAATATAACACTTACAATTTTCTTGAGAAAAAGACTCAACAATATCTGCATTAGACTCAAGGATTTTGCATTGATGTTGGCGATTCAAAGCCTTCACTTGACGCCTTATTGTAGGTCTTCTATTTATAACTTTTGGGTAATACAGTAAAAGAAACCTTCAAATAGAAACATATTAGTCAGTTAATATTTTGATCAAAGCAAGAACCATATACAGAGTAGATTCATGGTTGTCCTAATAATCAACCAAGGTCTAAAACATAACTTACGTAAGAAACACTCATCCTTAACTATATCAATATAAATGACCGACGAATCTTTAAAAAAGAGGGGAAAAACAAACAAAATATATGCTATGTTGGGTACCATCTGAAAGACATCACGAAATACATGGAGCTCAAAATTGTGGCTGAGAACTTCCCGGAACCTCTCCATGTCTTGCATCCTGATAAATTAAATCAAGGTCAGCAAAACAATACAACTAATCATGATCACCGATCTCTAATTAAGCAATCAGGGAACAACGGAGGTTGTATCTTAAAAAGCAACCATCCTATTTTCACTTTAAAAATTGGTTAAATGGAGAAAAATAACAGAGAAAATGGGGATTGAGACGAGAACTAATAGCAGTAGTAGCAGTAGTAGTCGTAGTAACAACAGTAGCAATAGTAGTAGGAGTAGAAGAAGTAGCAGTAGTAGTAGAAGTAGGAGGAGCAGTAGTAGTAGCAGTAGTAGTAGCTGAATCAGATGATCTACAAATAATTAATACCACGAGATCGTGTAGAGTCACAAGCCAACAACATTCATTAAGAATCATATCGCTTGAAATTCATAGAACACTAATCATATCAGGATCAATAACTCTAATAATAGTAATACATGCTAGAATGTTCAAATTCACATGTTGAATCTTAATAAATAGAAGGAAAGGGGAAAAAGAATTTACAATTGAATAATAAAAACTTTGCCCAAATATATTGCCTAGCACATATCACATCTAGGTTTATTTAATAATCAAACAAAATTCAAATCTATATTTGGTGACCAATAAAAATAATTCAAACAAAACATCGAAAGCTATTGGGTGCGTCCAAGGATGACGTAATTAGGCTGAATCACGAGCTACAGATCAATGCCAATAAAAAAAAATCGAAATCCAAAACAATGCAAACAAATGAATTTCACTAATACCTTTGAACATGGCAATGGCAATCTGTCAAAACACTGCTCCGAACTATTTCCTTTGATTCCACAGACGAAGAAACAAAAAACTAGGACTAGAGTTTTTGATGCTGCTATATAATTGTCATTCACATTTGCTACTGATCGAGGAATTCTTAGCACTCTAAGAAATCTTCTCCGCAATAGTACGGAGTCGATTGTAAAGCGGTAAGTTTTCCCGAGTCGTGTCTCTCGAGGATAGATATTATCGATCGGTGTTTTTACTCAATCTCTTGTTCATCGACTGGTTCGGCTGCTCCCGGCTCGGTTTTCTCATTTCGCTCTAAATGTCCGCCGGTTGTCTCTCCTCGTTTGTGCTGTGTTCCCTTGCTTTTCCATTCCAATTCGAGTCGAGTGGGATGCTCCGAGCGTGCGTGGGACCGATTTTTTCATCCTACGGCCATAAATACAAAAACGAGTAAAAATGTACGGAAAACTAATAAAAACCGCACAAAAGTTATAAAAACCTAAAACTAATAAAATAGGCCAAAACGACTCCTAAAACCCGTAAAAGCAAGCAAAACACACGCGAATGCGACGCAAAAAGGTAACAAAAAAGTGTACAAAAAAGTACAAATCAGCTACGTACGGTTATATTCCCCTATCGATATTGGGGGTAATTAAGTTATTTATACATCAAATAATAATTAAAAAAGAAATAATTCATCAATTCATTGCTTTAATGATTTACAAATTATTTCTACCTCTAATAAACACCTAAACTTCAGAACTACATCAAAGCTTTGCCAATATAAACCCGATATACATTTACGGTTTGTCACAAGGATCTTAAAGCTCTTCTCCTTAAAAAAGCTACATATGGTTGATCTCTGGTATCACATGGTACCATGCTGAATAGAATGTTATATACTATGAGGTGCCATTTTAAGTTCAATTAGCACCACAGGTTCGTGCTAGTTTCAACTGTTGAATTCAATACATATGTTTACTAATGAAATGACAATAATTTTGTAATAAAATGTTATATACCATAAGGTGTATTAGCCTAAATAGATTCAACGACTAATTTAGGTTGTATATTTATTTACCATAGGTAGACTTACCATACTTAGATTTTGTACATTGTATAAATACCTATTCTTATACACAATATTATCATCAAGAGGAATTATTAACTCTACATGGTATCAGTTACCTAAACTCTAATTCTCTCCTCTCTTTTTTTTTTTCCGCCTCCCTCTTTGGTGTTTTCTTTCTCTATGCCTGCTCTCAATTCTCATGGCAACCTCGACCAATGATACGCTACCTTACGCTACTCTCATTCATATGCTCACCATACGCCTCACTTCTACCATCTCTTATGGCGTAGCCAAGTCTCTCCTCTTCTCATAAGCCAGGAACTTATTGGATTTGTCGATGGTTCCAATGCAGCCCCTTCGCCTATAATTATAACCGACATCGCGACAAGCCCAAACCCGGCGTATATCTCTTGGCGCATGGCAGATCAACGCCTCGTCTCTCTCCTCTACTCCTCTCTAACGGAGGAGTCCATGGCGGTTGTGGTTGGCGCTCGAGCACTCGTTTAGTCATCAGTCTAAGGTGCGTGAATTTCATCTCCAGGGCCAGCTCCAAACTCTCCGAAAAGAAGACAAATATGTGGCCGAATTCGGTCGTGAATTCAAACTCATCTACGATCAACTCTCTGCCATCGGCGTTTCGATTGATGAATCTGACAAAATTCATCTCTTCATGAAGGGCCTCGGATCAGCCTTTTCAAACTTCTCGGTGACTCAGATGGCCATGTCGCCGTCATTCTCGGATCTTCTCAACAACGCTGAAGCGTGGGATTTATTCCAGCAGACCCTTGACCCACCTTCAATCCCACAGGCTGCGTTAATTGCCCATTCAAAGCTCAGCCCCAGCCACGGTTCGGCGCCGAATTCTGGCTGTCGCGGCTCCTTCCAGCATGCCTCAGGCGGCCGTGGTCAGCGACACTATGGACAGCGCTCCGGCGGCCGTGGTCAGCGACGTCCACCTACATGCCAAATATGCAGACTCTCTGGTCACTACGCGAGCGTATGTCAAGACAGGTTTTCCAAGGCAGCCGGTCCCGTGTCGTCTGCCAACATCGCCGAGGCCTTTTCCGCAGCATGCAACGTGGCTGATCATCTGGCGTCTGACTGGTATTTGGACACAGGAGCGTCAGCACACATGACCCCGTCCGCGCACAATCTTGTCGTCTCCTTGCCATACACAGGTTTGAATTCGGTTATCGTTGGAAATGGTGCAAATTTAATTATTTCTGCTATTGGCTCGCGTCGCATAAATTCTGCTCTTAAATTATCCGACGTATTAGTAGTTCTGGGTCTCACTAAAAATTTACTATCAGTTAGCAAGTTATCTACTAATTTGTTGGTTAATGTTGTGTTCACTGTTGATAATTTTACGATTCAGAATCGGGTGACTCGGGACGTTCTGGCTCGGAGAAAAATTAAAAATGGATTATATGTGTTGGACAATGTGCAGATGACACTAACGGCGGCCCATAAACCTAAAGCTTCATTTGAGTTATGGCATTCTCGGCTGGGTCATGCTCCCTTTGATATTATTTCGTTTTTAAATAAAAAGTGGATTTCTTTCTGTGACTGCTATTTTACCCAAACCAGGTTTGATTAATCATGCCCTATCAACTCCTCCCCCCGAAATGGTTGGGGTAGACCTGAATTGAAAGTCATTAAGGAAAAGACAAGAGATTGGATTGATCTCGTCTTCGAGAAGGTCTGACCTGATCTCTCCAAGAGAAGATTGCTATGGCCCAGGAATTATCCTGACTTGGCGAAACCCTCTACAAGAAAATCCCAGAGACCAGGATTAAGCCTAGGTTGATATTCTGGCCTGAGAAATAACGTAGAGAGAGAGAGGGAGAGCAGGACCAGGGAAGACCTGGCTCCCTACTTCCTAATGAGGAGACAAGTGGGACCACTTGTCAGAGTTTGTTGCTTAATGACCTCTGATTCACGGCCCTTGTTTCCGAGATCCCGGAAAGGGTCCCCACTGAGGTAAACTATAAATACCTCAAACTCAAGGATGAGAGAGGTATGTCATTCTTTGTGCATTCCTTTATTGCTCACATAGGCACCCTCTACGCTTTCTGACTTAAACATCGGAGAAGTTTCCACCGGAAAACCTCCGGTGGTCCTTTTCCGACGTGTCTTTGTGTGCAGGTCGGGAAGAAGCGCAAGTTTAGGCGTGGTCATATTTTTGGGTGAAACAGGTAATAAATCTCAAAATGCTTTTAAACCAGAAAAAATATAAAAAATAAATGTTAAAAAATAAAGAAAACTACTAAATAAAAACAAACGATAAGAAATGTATTAAAAATTGAAATGTTGGGTCACAAAATTATTTGACAATTTTTTAATCAAATATAAATGTTATAATATAGTACTAATTTAATCTCAAAACTTGAAATAAGTAAATTATTTATAAACTATTATTTAAATTTATATATTAATTAATAAATATAAAAATTAAAAATAATTAAATTATTATAAATTAATAATATAAGTAGTAAAAGAAATTATAAAGTTAGTTAAATGAATATATAAAATAAATATTTTATATGAGTAATACTTAATCTATTTAAAATATTTTGATTTTTTTTTCTTGGTAATAGAGTGAAGAAAATATTCGAAAAATAAAAAGAAAGCAAAATTAATATATATACAAGGGGATTTGAACTCCAAACCTATTGGTTGGAGGAAGACATTATAATCATTACATTGGGTGGTCCTCTTTATTTAGTTTTTGCAATACATAATTCTTAGCCAGAACCTCCAGGTTGTCTGATACAAGAAATCTTGTAGATTCGGGATTATTCAGAAGCGGAGTGAGAAGATTTTGACACGTGTCAATAAAATTATTTTTTGGCTCCCAAACTTTTGTGTAATTTAATTATAATAAAAAATGTGTAGATATAGAAGCAATATCAATAAAAAAGTAAAATCGCAAAACAAAATCAAATGGGATTTGAACCCACAATGTATAGCAACAGTTGCTAACAAGGTATGAATCAAACCGTTTAACCAACTACTATTTGATGTTAATTTTTCCAAGTAATAGTTGTACGTTTGTGTGATCACAATTACTTTTAACCTAAGTTGCACAGACACGGATACGGACTCGGGACACGACACCGACATGAGGACGCGCTTATTTTTAAAAATATAGGACACGACACGGCTCACACATATTTATAATATAAATAATTATTAATATATTTTATATCCTACAAATATTAAATTGTAATAGTTTTTATTTTTAATTAATCATCTAAAATAATTACAAACTCATTCATAATAATTGATAAAATCCCAAGTAAAATGAAAATGATAATAATTAAAAAAAACTAAAAAAATAATAATTTTTTAAAAAATAATAATAATAATTGAAAAAGCGTGCCGAGGACGTGTCCGGGCCATGTCCCTGTATGTCGCGCCGTGTCCACGGAGTATCTGACTCGCCCTCGGTGTCAATAATGGAGTGTTTGTGCATCATAACTCTTACCCTTATATAAATCAAAACTACTACGTAATCTTTTCATAAATATATAAAAAAAACTTTAAATAACTATTTAATATAGTATAATACGCAAAATAAATGAATAAATAAAAATCAGATTATAGAAGTTATAATATAATACTAAAAAAATTCAAAACTGAATTCATAAAGAATATATAAAAAAATATTTTTAAAATTTATTTAATTATTTAATGAAGTTGAAAACAAAAAAATTAAAAATAATATAAAATAACAATATAATTCATTTGAATATTATAAGTTAAGTTAAATAAATATATAATCATGAATAATTATTATATTTAAAAATAAAAAATATGATTTATACTTTATTAAATATTATAAATTAAATCTCAAAATAATTTTAAACTAGATAAAAAAAATAAATTGTGATTAACTTTTAAATAATTATGATATATTTTACATATGTGATTTTATAATTACTTTTAGTATTATATTAATTTTTTGTTATTTATTTTATATAATTCTTTAAAAAACAAATATTTTTTGCATAATTTTATATAATAATCAAAAAAAATTATTTGTTTTTATTTCTTATGAACTAAAAAAACTTATTTAATCTTCAAATTTATTAATTAACTATTATAAATTTAATTATAAATTTATATATTTTATTTCTTAATTATACATTTTTAATAGTACCTGCAAATATCTTGAAATTAAATAAAAATATAATTTAATTATGGGAAGTTCTACTCTTCCGTGAAAGCACCATTAATCACCTATTATCAACCATAATATCAATTTAAAGTTATAAATATTAAAAGATTGATGGATGTAAATACGCGTGGGGTGGGAGATATGATACCGTGAAGCCATCATAGTCATTTCCTTTAATTATAGATAAATTCTAAAAACTTATTTTTAAAAAATAAAAAAATTATTAAAAATTATTATATAAATCGCTAATTATTATAAGTTAAATTATTTAAATATATTATAGAAAGTTATTTATATATTTAAATCTGAAAATAAAAAAATAAAAATCAATAAAACTGAAATCAATAACATTATATTTAATTAAAATTAAATTTAAATTAATTGTTTCCTAAATCTGAAAAATGGTAGAATATATAAATATTAAAAATAAAAGAGTTGTTAGGCCACAAAACTAATGGACTACTTTTGTAGAAAAAAATATTAAATAATATAATATAATACTAAATAAATATCAAAAATTAAAATCAGAAAAATTAGATAATTAATATTGTTTAAATTTACATAATTATTTAATAAACTTTAATTTTTTAAGATATATAGAGTAATAATATAAGTTAAAAAAACCATAAAGCAAGTTAATATATATAAAAGTAATAATTTAGTCGTGCATACTTATTTTAAAACGAAAATCTCTACATAAATCTTATAAAATATTATAAAATAAATATCAAAATGCTTTAAAATTATATACAAATCTATTTAAATGTGATTAATTTAAAAATTACTGTAAGTTTTCATATTTTACTTACGTAATTTTACAATCATTTATATATATTTTTTATTTTATATTTTAAATAACTATTTAGAAGTTTTGAATCTTTTTCTTACACTAATGTTATAAAATTCAAATTTGCTTTTATATTATTGGAATTTTTTATGATTTTTTAATATTCAAATCAGAAGATATACAATAAAGTATCATTTAAATTTTATATTTTATTCTAAAATATTATTGATTTTAATACTTTTTTTCATTTTTTAGATTTATCAATAATTTAATATGGAAAAATAAATAATCTATAATTCTGTTATTCTATTAAAATATAATATTGTGTTATTAAATTCTAAATAATTATTCCATGAAAAAGACAAAAAATTGAAGTATCATAAAATAATATAGAATAAGAAATTACCAAATAAAAAAATAAAATAAATATTCCGAAAAAAAAAAGTTGTTAGGGCACGAAACTAATGTAGGATTTTTATAGAAAAAATATAAAGTAATTTAATTACATATAGAAAAATAAGTATTTAATCATGAATAATTAACTAGTATAATTAAGAAATTAAATCTAAAATACTTTAAAATTAGAAAATAAATTATCTATAAATTTTGATTAAATTCTAAATAACTATTTCAAAATTTGAAGAAAAAAATTAGAAAGAAATGAGTGAAGGTTAAAAAATTAAGAAACTACTAAACAAACAAACAAAAAAAAAAGTATTAAAAAAATGATATGTCGAGTCACAAAATTAATTGAGGACTTGTGTAACAAATTATTAATAAGCTGTCGTTTAAATTTATATATTTATTTAATAAATATCAAAGGTAAAAAAGTCTAAAATTATTATAGAATAATAATATAAGTCGTTAAGAATTATAAAGTAAGTTAAATGAATGTAAAATTAACTATTTAATCGTGAATAAGTAGATATATTAATAATAAATAACATAACAAATTTTTAAGTATTATAAATAAAATTTCAATGTACTTTAAAAATAATTATAATTTTATATATATTAATCATATTATGTCATTTTATAATTTATTTTATTTTATTTATTTTTATTAATTATTTAAAAGTTTTAATTATTCTGTCACTAATTTTAAAAAACTTTCAGATTTTTTTATATGATTTTTTTTTCATTTTTGATGACTTTTTAATTTTTAAAATTATTTAAAATGAATTTATAAAATAATTATAAACTTTATTTTATACTTTATATTATTATTATTATTATTATTATTATTATTATTATTCGTGCCACGTATAATAAATTAAATAAATATAGAAAAGTAAATGTTTAGCCAGTAAAAATTACTTAATATATTTAAAATAAAAACATAACAAAAATATTATGAAATTAATATATTAATACATTTAAAAATGATAATATATATATATATATATATATAAAATAAATTGTGATTAACCTAAAAATAATAATTTTATAAATCTGGAAAAAAATAAAATATTATAAAAAAAACTACCAAATAAACAAAAAAGAAAAGGTATTCAAAAAATGAGGTGTCGGGTCACTGAATTAATTGCGGTCTTTTGTATACAAAATATAAAATGAAATATTACCAAAAAAAAAAAAAACTAGAAAGAAAATGTATTTTGGAAATGAGGTATTGAGTGGATTTAATTTAGGACTTTTGAAAATTAGTTTGTATGGTAAGAACGATATCGTTTCTATGAGTAGATATATATTTATGAAATTGATAATTAATTACTTAAGATCCGCGTAACATGCGGGTTTCATACTAATTACCCATAAACCTTTAATTTATAAATGTTCACAAAGAATTATTTAGTAATAAATTTCAGAATGTTTTATTATAACCTTTGTACTAGATGATTTAGTTGTTTCATTTCATAGATTTTATTTTATATAATTCTTATTATAATACTTATAGATTTTATGAAATAATTATATTTTTAGTATTATTTGACTTAGTTTTAAAAAATTTCATCTTTATATTGTATATTTTTGATTTTACAGATTTACTCAATAATTGTTTGATTTAGTTATTTTATTTTTATACTTACTTAACTTACTTTATTGAATAATGATTTTATTTTATAAAATTATTGATTTTTTTCATTGTTATATATTAATAAATAGTTAGAACTTATTTAACTGATTTCCGGTCAAAGTCTTTAATGCCTCATTTATCATATTTTATTTTAAATTATTTTTATCTTATCCTTTTATTAAAACTGAAATAATTAGATTCTAATATGTAGTTAACTGGTTTTATGACTTTTCATCTTTATTTTTTTATTCATTTCCAGACCTTTTTAATAATTATTTGGATTTTATTTTTAAATTTTATAGTTTATTTAATTTATGTTATGAATATTTAATTTTATTTAAATTACTATTGGTTTCTTAGTTTTTTTTTAAGATTATGAACAAGTTAATAAATTTTAATTATATTTTATTTATACGATTTTATAATTAATTTAGTTTTAATATTATAATATTTTTGTTTTTAACATGAGAAATTCAAATATAAATAACTTATTACTATTAGTTATAAATTTACATTTTAAAAAAATTGTGTATATATGTATCTGGTAGAAAACACAATGACCCAAGAGTTGACTCCATTACCCAGAGGTCATCCCGAGTCAATTACTAAAAATACAAAATCGTGAAAATAAATTTAGCGTTGCTTTCATAATCATTATTTTCGTACTCGAACCTCTATCTGGGGTACAATTTAGGCTCAAATAACCCCAGTATTGATCCAAATGAGGCCGCATGATTTATTTTATTTTATTTTTTACTTTTGTTTTCCCTATGTTTTCTTGAAACATATATAAATGAATTAAAATCTTATATTAGTAAAATATGAGATAAAATAATTACCTTTATATAATTATTTTATGTAATTAAAAACTATACGAGGGTATACCAAAATTATAAGTCATAAAATGTGAAAGATTTATAGTAAAACATTTTTAATATGACCGAATAATTTTTAAAACAAAATAAAACCTACCTTGGAGAGAGAGATAAATAAATACATCTTTAACACAAAGGAAAAAAGAAAGAAAACAGAAAAAATAAAATAAAATACACATATACTACACAGATCCTCTTCCTCGGCCCACTCTAAAAACCTAAATTGAATGGAGAGAGAGAGAGAGAGAGAGAGAGAGAGAGAGAGAGAGAGAGAGAGAACAATCACCCAACCATGGCGGCGGAAATTGAATCTGTCAAGTGCTTTGGACGCAAGAAAACGGCTATCACCATCACTCACTGCATGCGCGGACGTGGTCTGATTAAGTCAACGGCGTTCCAGTCGAGCTCTTGCGCCCAAAGATTCTCCGATTCAAGGCTTTCGAAACTATCCTCCTCCTCGGCCGCCACTGATTCGCCAGAGTCAACATGCGCATCCACGTCAAGAGCGGCAGTCACACCTCCTAGATCTACGCCATTCGAAATACGTTGATGAGCAGTCGAAGAAGGAGATTGAGGACCATCGTCAGACAAGATAGGATATTGTTGGTGGCTGATCAGAGGCGCTGTGAGCCGAAGAAGTTTGGAGGACGTGGTGCCCGCACCAGGTTTCAGAATCCTCCCGTTGAAGTTTTGATAGTGATTATGCTTATGTTATTTTAATAACCAGTAGAACCTTTTTTTTTGGGATTAAATTTAGGCATGTTCTTATATTATGGATACTAGTGTGAAAACCCGCGATTTCGCGGGCAAAAATATGTAAAATTTATCAAAAATTAATCACCTCTTGATCGACACCTACACTTCTTGATACGAGTGTTCATACCTAGGAGGAGCGTATGACATGTGAAGATACCTGGGAAGGTTGGATTAGAACATATCTTTGTCCTATCTGACATTGTGAATATCTGTTAATGAATTTACCTGATTCATTATGCAGTGTCATATGACCTATCATTATTTTGCTGTTTCGAGTTCGTAGTTCATCCTATTTTTTCTTATTTCTTGCCAGATAACTGTTATATGTTTTTATATATATTTATATCATAATGCCTGAACGCTTCTGTGATGTTGTATTTTAGATTGATAATGGTCCTCTTTTCATCCTTCCAAGTGAAAATAATTTTTGACTTGTAGGTAAAATGGGCGTATACTATTATCTCTGAATTAAGAAGCAGTAAATGTTGCTTCATTCTCCTTTGTTAATACATTATATCATGCTTTGTCAACGTTCTTTAACATATCATTAGCTACTGATATTATTGTTCGTAGCATTAATATATTGTTTTTTTGTGTGCCTTGCTAATTTATTTTGTATTCTCTCTTTGTTATATTATAAATTTTATTTGTCGAGTGCAGCACGACAAACAATAGTGAACAACATTATAACATAGACTCTGTAACACCAGAAACTCAAACCCACAGCACAAAATACCCAACCCTAACTTCCTGCAGCTAACTGCCACTAACGCCAAAATGAAACTGCAATCTACCTCTTTTCTATCTTCACTCTCTATCCCTTTTAGCCCCATATCAACAACAAACAACTCCAAATTAATTGTCTCTTCTCCATCTTCACTCCGTCTCTCTATCCCTCAACCCCAAATAAACAACAAACAACTACATAGTTAAGCATTAGGGGAATAAACAACAAACAACTACATAGTTAAGCATTAGGGTCCCCTGCTCTCTTTTCTGCAGTATTGGTAAACATCTTCCGAGGTTCCTGCAAAAGCATCATAGATAAATAGATTGATAACTTCAACCTAACTTGGAATTTATACTTCAGGTCACATGACATCTATTTTTGATGCCACCACAGATAGCCTATGGAGGGGAAAAGAAAAAGAGGAAAGAAAAAGGCACATCTTACTTGGTCTATTTGCATACATAATTCTTGATGATCACCATCAAGATTTTTTTATTTGAGGTCACTATTAGCAAATGAAATACCATGAACTAACACCATATTGGAAAAAAAAAATCCAAATCGACCCATATGCAACCACTGGAAAAAAAATCAAATTTCAGCCAGTCGCGACCAGAAAATTAATAATCCAACACTCATAGGCAGGGATCAGAGTGCGGCGCGGCGAATATCAATGGCATGGAAAATCGACAGCGCAGCAAAGTTGTAACAGAACAACGGGACCTTCGATTTATGGATTCTTTTTTGGGTCTTTGGTTTGGATCGATTTTTAATACTTTTCATTTTTAAAATAAGTTCAAAATTCTCATAAAAGTAAGTTTAAAATAAAAGAATTTAAGGGGAAAAAAACTAAAAAAGAACCCTAAAAATCTTAAATACCATATAAACCCTAATATAAATAAATAAATAAATATATATATATATATATATATATATATAACCCTAAATATGGAAAACCCTAATAAAAACTAAAATACGAAACCTAAAAAACCAAAAAGAAAAACCAAAAAATGAGACCTAGAAAGTGAAATCTTGGACGGATTAGATCATACAAATTACCTTCATTCCTTCATCGTCTGTAACAGAAGTTTCGGACGATGAAGAAGACTCGATCGATATTACTCCATCGGGCCCAATTTTATCAATAGCTTTAGCAAGTAAGTTCCTAACAAATTCATCATTCCCACCAGATAACGAAGCTAGAGCTGCATAAAGACACGTAATAAAAAGAAGTAAATAGAAAATTCATAAATAAAAAAAAGAATAAAAATGTAAACAAACAAACAGACCTCTAATGTCATCTTTTAATTTTACAACATAACTTTTATCCTTCAGAGTTTAAACATAAACTTCAAATATTGGGTTAAACATACTAAATTGAAGATATTTTACAAACATCATAATAGAGCTAAACATGGTAAATACGAAATCAAAGTTTAAACATAAACTTCAAATATTAGGTTAAAAAAACCACTCACCTTTCAAGCAATTCATGATTTTTCTGGCTCATTAAATGATAGATTTCGATGGAGTTCCCTTCTTGAGTTCTGAATAATGATTATCACAATGTAAAAAAATTATCAAAGACAGGGAGCATGATAACATTATATATTATACAAACCACTAAACAAAGAATTACACAAACACAAATCTAAATAATAAACTACAAAAGGAATCATGAACAACAACATGAATGGAAAAATTATACATATGAGTATTAAAAAACAATTATATTGATAATTTATAAACTCCTACAGAGAATAAATAATTATGCTCCAAGATTTTGTACTCATACCAATGTTGGTGAACTTAATGAGAATATAGTTGAAAACTATAAATTAGAAAATCATAATATGGTAAAGCATCACTAAGCAACTCTCAACAAAATCAGAACATGAATCAATTTCCAGGAAAAAAGAAAGAAATAATCTTATTGAATATTTAACTTGATCTCTTTGTTTGTGATTGAACATTAAATCAAACAACCATAAGAATAAATACCTACCACTACGTCAGTGGTTGCGGGCAGGTGCGAGCTGTTAGGATCCAAATTGGTTTATCCGCATTCCAAGCAATTATAAAAATATATATGTCCAATGAACAAATAAAATGAACCAAAATTCATATTAAATAATATTCATAAAAATCCAAAAAAAAAAACTTCCATACATAAAGAAACATTAGTAAGAAGGTAACACAACCAAACAGAAAAATAAAGTAAGAACTGACCATTTCTTTCTCGCCTATCGCCGCAGCCCGAGTCCATCACCGTGGAACCCGCTTGTTCTAACCACAATGCCACTTACCCTCCCAACAATATATATATATATATATATATATATATATATATATATAATTAATTAATTCCATAATATCACTAATATTCAATTTCTCCTAAACCTTAAATCCTATATAATGTGTATCTGTAATTCATGCCAATAAGAATCACTTAATCAAAATTGATATAAATAAGAACAAACACAATATAGAAAACATATACTACCCTTATTAGTCAGCACAAGTCATCTCCGGGGGGTTGTCAACGCAACATCAAAACATGAAACCCAGAATTAAATCAATCTGAATACATATTCACAAAGGAAAGAAAAATTATTAGGTCTTCAACCTGTCGCTCGATATCATGATAAATTTGCCTCAAAGATATATTATATTCTGTGTGTTTATTTATCACAATCACAACATATATATACACTAAAAAAATAGTCCTATCAACTCTAGAATATCTCACGTATTAACGTGCAAGTCAATGAGTATATTTTCCTAATATATCTACTAATATCACAATAATATTATCTCAACATTAATGGCATACTTGAAGTAATTGACTCGACTCCAACTTCATGGCAGAGTCTTCACATTTTGTGGCCTTAAACAATAAGTATTACAAAAAGTGTAATAGTCAAAATAGTTTTAAAACTGTTAGCATTATCATATCAAGAATTATGACATTATAATGCTAGGATTTCAGCTTATAGAAAATTCAACTATAGTCAATGTTTTTGGTTTATGAGAATCTATATATGCATAACATCTATCAAACTGGACATACAAACTTCACACACACACACACACACACACACACATATATATATAGAATATATATATATATAGAGAGAGAGAGAGAGAGAGAGAATTAGGATCATGTGAGAACCAAATCCCTGTGTGGGAACTTTAGGAACCGCTATATTACATTATATGTGATGCTAATTTAAATAATGCAAAATGCTATTTATATTTTCACATTGCTGTTTTTATGTTCCCTTGATTTTTACTATTATCTTATTAGCATGTACATGATGCATAAATAGCATCACATACTATGTAATTTAGCAGGTTCGTAATTCCCACACAGGGATTGGTTCCCATGTGAACCCACCCCTATATATATATATATATATATATTGCAAGTAGTCAGTCGAGTTTAGATCGAAACATATTGCATACAAATGCATAAAATCAGGTAAAAGTGAATCATAAACTACTTTCTCAACCCCAAAAATTACAATAAAACCACATTCGCATCAAAGCATGAAACCTAAAATTAAATCAATTCCAAATACATATTCAAAAAAGGAAAAAGATATAGATAAGATGAGAATCAACCTGTGGGGATTCTTCCAAGAGAGCATCAAGATCTAAGACGACGTTGTCATCAAAATCCTTCGAATTGAACAACCCATCCATTGTCATTGATGATCCCTCATCCGCTCCACCATCATCATCTCCAAGTATTGACCTTTTCAAAAAAATGCAAGAATCCCCAATCATAATCCTATGAAAGCATACGACATAGGAGGTGTAATAGGACAGAGAGATTAATCGAAGCGAAGTGTATATATATGAGGTGTAAAAGTCCACTATATTTTCGGGAATTGGAAACATATTGTTCAGATCGGGAAAACAAAAAAAAATCCATATAAAAAAATAGGTCATTCAAATAATTAAGAATCGATTTTCACAAAAACTCATTATCGATTTTCAAAAATTCGACTCCATGATATTGAAAATCGGTAAGCTTTGAATCCCAATTTGGCTATGAAGTCAATATCTTCCTGCGGAAAAAAAATAAAATAAGAAAAAAATCCCGAAATTCGAGTTGCTTGACCTGAAAAGGTTTTTGTGACAGCATAAGTAGATTTAAATTCATAAATAAATAAATAAACAAAACAACTGCTTACAAAATTGAAATTCGTAGTAAAATAAAATTATAGCGTTTCACCTTGTACCGGATGATGAGGGTATAGAGGCATAACATTATACAGATCGGGAAAAAATTTAGAAAAAATTGATCTTAAACCAAGTGACTTTATACGAAATAAATCACTATATGCATATGAAACAAATAGCTTACTTCATTCAATTCTGAAACATTATTAAGCTGGCCATGGTCCCCCGAGTTCAAATGCTTGCCATTCTCCAGCTTTTCAGGATTGCCCTAAAAGAATATAACGGTGAGGCATTGAATTAACAAAGAATAATAGCCCCCGTATGGGGTTTTGATTATCATCAATGTCAAATCGTTTAAGTTGAACAAAAGAAAAAAGAAAACTTACAATCTCTCGCTTTGTCTGCTCAATGGTTTTCTCTTAGTTCAGAGAAACTACACAACGTCAGATATATAAACTAGTATAAAGATTTAAGAGCAATATACAAAATCATTCAATTTAAAGCTGATCATTAATAAAATTAATATAAGAACTGGAATGTAAAAGAATGACTAACCTCGTATCGCTGTAAGGCCACCCTACGCTTCAGTGCTTTCACCTTAGTCAGAAGGTTTCTTTTTCTCAGAGTGATAGGCAGACGATAATTCATGACAAAATAATTCCCTTTAAATCAATTGTACTATGCAATGAAGAAAAAAATTCACCGAGTGAGAAATACAGATCCAAAATAAATAGTTTCACCATAATTTTCAGTGAAGTGAAGCATGCTGATTGGACCCCATCATGGTTGTCATCATGAATTCATGGACATTTAGAAATAAATTCTTTATATTTATTTTGCTATTGCAAAGTCATACTGCAGAAATTCTCAGAGTCAGTCCCTCAGACTTCATTTGAAAGAAAAGAAAATGATAGATAAATAAAAATTAATAAAATCCAACACAACTTTAACCAAAAAATCCAATATGTTTTCGGATATTTCAAATACTAATAAATCCAATGTACGTCATCTCTCGTGCATTGTTACTGTCGTTTTATACACTTAACGTGAAACACCGCTTCAAATAGAAGGTATCGTTTGCTTCTTGATGCCGAAACAACAAAAATAAATACAAAATAAAATGAACATTCATATTTCCCTTTCTATGTATATAACAAACTCTAAGTGCACGACAAAGTAGCAAACACTAACCTGGCATTAGCCAAATCAATTTCCCAGAAATGATTCTGCTGGTTTATTATCCCCGGGATTTTCATCGAATCCCCGTCGAAGGATTTATCAAACTTCAAATACAGATCTGAAATCGACTATTGGATTCAAAGAAATCAAAAATAAAATCAATTTTTAATAAGCTATTGAATAACGAAGAATAAATTCGACTGATGGATTCAAATACAGAGAAAAAAAAAGAAGAATAAAAACAAATCGAAGAATATTCAGAGATCTGTTACCTACCGGCTTTGGCGGTTGTATATACTGTGTTATACGATTGTCATGGCCGAGCAGAATCGTCACCGGAAACCTTTTCTAAGATGGTATCCCGGGAGAAATGGCTTCGTCGGAAGAGAATGAATCTGGCGAAAGATATATTCGAAGTGAAATCCATTCCAATCAACTTTAGAAAGCTGAGACTGATTCGTCTTCCATTTGGAAAAGATATTAGAATTAAAAGCTTTAATGGAAAAAATAGCTTCAAAATCTGCCCGCGAAATTATCGTTTAAATGAAGCTTATCTATAATAGCTTGTATATAATTGTTGTAAATCACAGAAATATAGTCTTTAGTGTTAAAAGAATTCATTTAAAATTTCCTACCTTGGTGGATGATGTTAACTTGAGCGGAAAACAAACAGTAACCTGAATGGGATGAATCCAAAAAATTCAAGTAACATAATTACATACATATTCGGATAATTTATGACTTAAACCGAAATAATATATAAATCTATCAATTTTTATATGCAGATTTGCTAAATCACAATCAACTCATGTAGATTTTCATGTTAGCAAAAAAAAAAAACAGAGAAGTTTTAAAATTACAAAAAAAATAAAAATTAATAATAACTCTGAGGTTTGGTTATGTCTTAAATTTCTCCCATTATTAAGAGAAAAAAAAAATTCAAAACCCCCATTTACATATATAGAAATATTACAGTTAAAACCCTCAAAATTAAGACTGCAAAAACCTGAGATGTAGGTTTGTAAATACTGAAAACCTCATGGGTGATTTTTGTATGTATCACAGAATTATGAGATGAAAATTACTTGCCTGCAACTAAGTGTGCTTGTCGACAGATTTATACTCATCTCGAATGTAGAGTAGCGCATCAGAAATAACACCTAGTAAAACAGTTCTAAACTCATATTAATATATAAATTATTTGAGATTTGGAGTTTTAAAGCAATTGAATATGCATTAGATAAATTACCTGTATCTTAACCAAATAATACTCCTCCAATATCAGCTGATAAGGCGAGGCGCATAATATAAGGTTTTTGCCATCTCGTGCGCCAGCATTCTGTGAACTCTGTTTTATCTGGTTTAGTAACGCCACTTTCCATATAGCCCTGAGCTCATAATTACCTCAGTAGATGAGTTCTATGAAAATCCAAAGGGAGTCAATAATATTTTAAAAAGTGGTATTACATTATTTTAAATCAATTCTGATTGCATATATGTAAAAAAATTATGAACGAATTCTGAAATCAATTCAACAACAAATCAGGAAAGAATTCTGAAATCAATTCAACAAAAAAAATCTGGAATCAATTCAACAACAAATCTGAAATCAATTCAACAACAAATTGCAGATACGTAAACAATTATGAACGAATTCATGAAATTATTATTTAAAAAATATGGAAATTGAAAATCTTAAAACTAAATTTTCAGAAAAAAAAAATATTACCATCTCCGATCTGAATAAGAACATTAGAAATTAATATGATTTCTTTTTTGTATGCCCGGACCACCTCCGCCCGACCCTCGGCTGCGCCACCTTGGGACTCTGGTAGCGCCACTGAATTTATCTCTCTCTCAAATAATCTCTAATCCAACAAAACTTATACCGAATCTCTTTCTCTCTGAACAAATATTTATCTAATGAAATGAGGAACAAAAAATAAATAAATTAATCTAAGACAAACAACAGATCGAATTTATTTAATTTTTTCAAAAAATAGATTTATTTATAAACAGTAATTAGATTCGTCTTTGACCGATTGGGCAAAACGAATTAGATTCGTACCTTGAACAGATTGGGCGTCGTCGCAAAATTTGAAATGATAAAATCCAAGAAATTTGCAAAAAGAATTAGATTCGTCTTTGGACGGATTGGGCAAATTTTTTTGGATCGAAGCATGATCCAAAGCGAAAGAAAAAAATACGGCTGAGAAGGGAAAATATAATACGGCACGGCTGATCCAAAACCTCAGAGATGGACGGCGAGAAGGAAAAATACTAATCTTGGTTACCTATAATAAGTTTGGTCAGACAGGATTAAGAATAGAATAATAAAAAACCCTAGTTTTGCTTGGGATGATGTTGAATGAGGCGACCCTACCATGATTTTTTTTCTTCAGAAAATAGATCCGCGACACCAAATCGCTTCGATCTGTTTTGTCTAAAATAGATTACATAAATCGATATTTAACGAATTTTATTGGGAAGAAATTCGAAACGATGTGGGTGAATTAGTTGAGAACTCTAAAAGGATGAACCTTAATTTTTGGTTGAACTCTAAAAGGATGAACTCTAAATTGATGAGACCCCAAATCCGTCGATGACAACTGAAGTGGGAAAAAAGCATGAACACCAAATCAGCAGAAAGGAGAAGTGGGAAAAAAAACGGGGAAGGGCTCACACGAATAAACATAAGCAGAAATGGAAAAAGAAAAGAGAGAGAGAGAGAGAGAGAGAGAGCGCGACGCTTTAGGTTCTGCAAAAACGGGATGCAAAGACGGGGAGGGATACACGGACTGCTGCGTGAAAAAAGGTGGGCTACAAATTTAACAAAAAAAAAATTTGTTATTTATAGGGGGTCAAAATTTTGGCCTCATCCCAAAATAAACCCCCTATAAACCACAGCACGACACATCACTTTTGGCTTATTTTGATTGGCCCACCTCAGCCCCGGATTACTCTCACTGCGACACCTCATCATTAATAGTTAACACTATTAGCAAAATGGAGGATTCTTGACGTTTGTCTTGAATTTCATCTGAAATATTATAACTTAGAGTGCCATTTTCTTAACATTTATGGTTATTCAGCTATTTTTCGTTTTAAAAAAAATACTAGCTCATCACCACATCACCCCAACCCTAATCAGATTAAACCTCAGAGCTTCGAATCGTTCGCCCCAGAAGAATCTCCCCTATCCATTCCTCTACCCTTGTGGTCTTTCTTATCTTCTATTTTTCTTGCCCGTAAGTAAATTTGGAATTTCTCGTTTTCATTTCCTTTCTATTAATTTTTTTCATTTGATTTCTATTAATCCACAACGCATGAGTGATATTTGTTTTTTTTTATTATTTGTTTATACTTTGAGATAGCGTAAATTTTCTTTCTTATACCATAATGAAAGATGGGCTCGGTTCGATCCCGGAGATTGCTACTCAAACTGAGGTAAAATGTCTAAGGATTTATGTGTTCTCAAATGGCTAGAGCGCATCGGGATTTAAGTATGATTCCGAAATGGCTCTGGTTCTTGCAACATTATTGTCAGGATACATTTTAATTTATCAGCAATGATTCTTTAAGCCTCGAACATTGTTCAACTGTTCAAATGCTCTGGCATTTATAATTATATAATATGTGAGTCTCTATTTATTTATTTATTTATTTAGTTTTGCAAAGCATGTTATCTTCATTAGTGACCAATGCGGTGTGTGTTCATGAATTCTGCAGTACTCTACTTTAACAGACTCGGTTTCTTTCACAACTGTCTAAAGAAAAAAGGCTGGGAGTACATGTATGTGTGAAGGCACTATCTATCATTCCACTATGTTTTTGTTGTGGGAGTTGGGTCTATTCAAAAGAAAGTAAGTAATATAAACAAAAGCCTTGTGTATCATGTATCACCTCGCCTCAATAGTTGTGCATGTGTGAAAGTTTGGCAGGCTAATTTGGTTTAGGTATCACCTGAAAAGGATGTGGCAGAAAATTAGAATCGCTTTCCAAAAAGTGTCTGGAAAAAGAATACAAATAGCTCCATAAATTTTATCTTGGTATAAAACCAATCCACAAGATGTTTCAAGATAAAGCCCACGCAAATTCCATATTGCTGGCCCTGGTAATATGTGAGTCTCTATTTCTGCTCTATCTTTATTATTATTCTTTTTATTGTTTTTTGGTTATTATGCATTTAACATTTTTATGACATCTCTACTCTCTCTCTCTCTATATATATATAGGATTAGGTTCAAATGAGAACCATGTTCCTGTATGTGAACATAGGGTCAATTATTGGCCTTAGATCTAATTAAATGGATTGATCAGATTTTTAGATTTTTTGTGTATTTACTGGTGTATATAACTGAAAATATTAATAAAGCACTGTGATTGTATAATAAAAACACTGCTGGTATATAGAAAAAGTACCAGTTCACAGGTTCGAATATAATGACATGGTTCCATTTGAACCCACCCCTATATAGGATTAGATTCAAATGAGAACCATGTTCCTATATGGGAACCTATATATATATATATATACACACACATATTTATACATACATCAATTTATCAAAAGCTTATAATTCGATAGATGCTTGGGTGACTTATTATTGGAGTTGTAGAATTATTTGCCAATGCTTGCTGCTTCATTGTATTCCTCTGTCATCAGCTAATTTTGTGGGAACCATCTATAATTGCTGCCTTTTGAGAGTTGTGTATTTTTGATGCTTTGTTATTATTAAGACAAAATGTTGTCGCAACTTAAGATATACTTTGGTGTTATCTATTTTTCAATTGATTGGAACCATCTGTAATTGCTATCTGTAATTGATGCCTTTTGAGAGTTGGGTATTTTTGCTGCTTTGATATTATTACGACACAATGTCGTCGCAACTTAAGATATACTTTGGTGTTATCTATTTTTCAGTTGGTTTTCTAGTTGTCTGGAATGGCTGGCCGAGGGTAGCAACAGTTTTGGGATTTGAAGTTCATAGAGGCTGGTTGTTGTGGCTGCAACACAGTAGGATTTATAAGGATTAATCTACCTCTCTTTCTCGTTCATGATTTATCATTAGCTTTTCATTGAAATTACTTTATGTAATTTTTCCTTGTACCTCATCTTGATTCAGTGTTCGATCTGATTGTAGGTACTATAAGACACATATTCATTGGAGCAGCGAGCGACAACGGTTGGGGCTGGTGGATTCAGGCCGAGCAGACTTTTTGCTGAAAAAGTTCGGGTCGGAGCTGTGTGCGGGTTGTTGCTGCAATTCTTTGAGCTGATTCAAGGCCCAAGAAGAAGATTCGAGCTGCAAAATTAGGAGTGAAGCATGTAGAAGAAGCACAAGATATGTATAATAATAGCACACTACTGTAATAAATAGTTGTAATAAAATAACATTATTAATATATTTTTAAAAAAGAAGTGTTTCTATATAAAATCAGCTTTTCATAACAACTTGTATCGCACATAATGACTAAAATTCGTCATTTTAATTAAGTTATTTGTGACGAATGGCGGTTAACTATATAAACTTATCTAATGATAATAGATTTTGTCACCATGTCTTCCTCTTAGATCATCATCGTGTATATATATATATATATATATATATATACATATTTTGTGATGATTATAATATTCATCACATATCATTTGGTTCATCCACAGCAACTGTGTTCAAGCACTTCCAGCTACTCGGCTTCAGATGTAGAAAGAGAAATGCAGTTTTATTTTTTGCTATACCATGAGATGAAATTATTACACAAGAAAAAACAACCCCGTGTAGTACTATTTCTATCCACAACATCCCCAACCCAGTCCGAATCAGTATAACCCACGAGTTCAGTACCAGTTTCTTTAGAATACTATACACACAATTCGGTTGTACCAGCTATATATTCAATGATTCTTTTAACGGCTTTACATGATATTGGGCCTACTTGTTGTTAAATACAAAAGGCTCCCTATAATGCTTCTTTACATTGTGTTATCAACACCATTACCAACTTCATCTCTTGACAGTTTCACGGTTTTGCCTAATGCTGTTTTCTTATGCGATTCATTCTCTAATTCAAATTTGTTAACTAGATTCTTAGCATATTTTGACTGATAAAGAAAAATATCGTCATCCAACTGTTTAATTTGTAAACAAAGAAAGTAAGAGAGATTACCTTCCATTCTCATCTCAAATGTGTCAGACATTCGAGTTATGAATTTTTTCACCATCTGCTCATTAGTAGATCCAAAGATTATATCATCCACATAAATCTGGACAATCAAGATGTGCTTATTTGATCTAAGAAGAAATAAGGTTTTGTCTAACCATTTCTTTGATGTTTAGAACAGTTAGAAGATAAACAGACATACCTAACCATTTCTTTGAAGTTTATCTAACGCTTTCTTGTACTTCTTTCATCTAGATCTCCATTGATTTGGCCCGTGGGATGGTTCCTCTAAATTCTTGATGGTATATCTCTCTGTTGTACGTCGATGAGATTAGTTGGATCTTCCTCATCTGGATCAGAATCTGATTCTGGAGCAGCTTGAGTAGATGTTGGGTTTGATGTTACGTTCCCTGAACCAGCACTGAAACAAACATCACCAGTTTCTCTAGTTTCAACACCTACACTTTCATCTACACCAACCGTGACATTATCTTGAAAATTTTGATCACATACCAAATCATTATCTTCTGCAGGTTTAACACTACTCATCAAATCATCGAACTTGACATTGACAGACTCAAACATGCTACGTGTCCAGAGATTAAACAACCTATATGTATGAATGTTTTGGGTGAATCGAACTTTTTCGCTTTAAAATAAAAATCTCGTCCGCAAGAGAACGGAGCTACTGTAGGCGATAAGCTGACTCGAGTCAAATCACAAGGAAGACTAATTGGAAACTATTCCGGTGTTTGATTTTATGTACGTAGAAACAAAAATAAAAACTAAACTAAACACTCGATCCAATTTGGTTTGAGGTTTTCTAACATCTATGAGCAATTAAATCGAAAGCTTTTAAAACGATAAAAAAAAAAAAAGCGAGGTTCTAGTGCACCGGAATCGTCTCCACGATCGGGGTTGTCAAGCCCGATGGTTCTAAATGACCCTAAGCACACTAGAACGTTAAATTTAGCCAACAAGCATGAACATAATCAACAATATAATCTCAACAAGCATTTACACCAAAGCATGAATATAAGCGTTAATAAAAATGAGCCTCAAGCATAAACAAAGCATGTAATGAGAAAATACATAAGCATCAAAATACTAATATACGAGAATCATAACTAAACTACTAAAGCAAATAAACATAAACTAAAAACGAGAAAGACGGTAAAAGGATTATGACTAAATTAACGAAACCAAAGTACAAGRAATTGAATTCCAAATGAAATAACAACACCAACGTACAAAGGAGACTTAAGCCAAATCCATAAAGAAAGTTCAGGAACACTTATGATCTCAAGAAATATGCAGCACTCCATCGATCCTCAGCGACGAGAAATGAACTTGAACGATGAACGAACTTCAAATGACGAAACTACAAATTATTAAACACTAATCCTGCTAAATCAGAATGGTGGCATGAACCGAGGGTTCTCTGCATTATTCTTACCTTTCCCCCTCGTCCCAGCACTTTGAAAATGAAGAAAACCACCGGCTTTTATAGATTGTTCGAAAATAACTGCTCAAACTGCTGGAGCGTCGACGGTGCATCAGTCGACGCGAGCCAGGCTGCACGCGTCGACCAGGAATTGCGTCAATCGACGGAGCTAGGATCGACGAACAGAACATTTGCATCGACGGTGCGTCAGTCGACGCGAGCCAGGCTGCGGCAGCTAGTGTCAGCATGACTCGGACACAAGGTAACCCAGTGTCAGACTGGTACCCAGTGTCAGCACAGCACATTGCTTATCCAATTTTCGTCTTCTCGAGATATAACACCAAATTAAAATAAAATTAGATTATTTCATATAAAATGAAGTAAAAACACATTAAACACCAAACGAGACGAAAAAACATCAAAAGGAAGAAAAACGATAAAAAGACAAACCTAAACACCCTAAAAACACACAACATACAATGCAAAAACACATGAAAATCACATACAAATATGTATAAATCAATTCCCCCACACTTAGATTTTTGCTTGTCCTCAAGCAAAATCTAATCTAGACGTAGACAAGGAAAAGCTAATTACCCGATGACTTAATTACTAATGCATCCATATGATTCAAGAAGTTAATGCATTAGATAGACTAAAAACTCGACTAAAAGGACGACACGATAACGTTGAGATAAGAGATTTAGACTAGCTTCCAAACACCTAAAAGTAACGAGTTGACTTCCATGTACGTCACCCATTCATGCCTCGGCCAAAATCTATCCCTGCTCAAACCGCCAAATCGTCACTCGAGTACCTAAAGAGATAAGGTACTAAACGAACATAATTTACATAAATCACAAAAGAGATTTCATTGACTCCAATCTTATGTTGCTAAGTGGAACTGATAATATTTTTCAACTTTGCACGTGGAGTTTTAACGTCTCCAAAATAAAATTAAAAATTACATAAAATCCTATAGAGGTTAACTGAGAACGGGGCTAGTAGAGAGTATTCGAATCTTTGGAACGAAACAAGAATAAAACAGAAGACAAGACACTTCATAGACTATTTACACTTCATTCCCCACAATTACACTATTGTTCGAATGAAAGTCTAAATATCCTAACCAAAGCATCTAACCACGTCACTTCGTCAAGGTTCCAGTCAATATAAATACACACAACTAAAATCAACCACAAGCAAGCATACAAAAATTACTAACCAAACAAAGGATTAACCCCCCCACACTTAAACCATACAATGTCCACATTGTATAAAATGAAAAATTAAGCTAAGTATGGTAAAAGATAAGAGAAGGAGAGATACGTCCCTGAAATCGCGCTTGTGATGATGAGTTGAGAATCCAAGATCATCTAACGGGCATCAAAGTTGAGGGGAACCTGAAACGAAAAGAAACAAAAACACACAAAAACAAATAAAGTTAAAAGGCTTGGGTTGCCTCCCAAGAAGCGCTTAATTAACGTCTTTAGCTTGACGCGTCCACGGTCGATGTCATCCCGGGTCTAGAAATAGATGACAGTCGTGCCACGCCTTGCTATTCTCTAAAAGCAAGAGTTGGAGATGATAATCACCAAGGCGGGCATAAAAATCACGTACCGAGATGCAAAACACTCAAACTAGCTTCGGAGGTCAGAAACGCGAGTAATTGATCACCTCGAATATGTCAAACGGTACTTGTAGCATGGGGTGATCGGACACCTTCTCGACTATCTCGTCTACCACCTCAAAATCAAATTTCAATAAATCTTCGGGTGGTTCAAAATGGAACTCAATAGTCTCACTCTCCTCCAACACTGGCACCATAACTCCACCTTTTTCACCAAGAACAAGAAGGCTCAAATTTCCAACATCTTTTAGGCACTTCAACGGCAACACTCCCACACTTGTATCCACGGTGTCATCAAAAATTGCTAGGGGGGCGATCTCAACCAACTCCTCGATCTCATCCGCTTTACAAACCTCTTTCGAACAAACATCCACGGTAGGCTCTACCACATTAAATAACGTCACCTTGTCAAAATGAGGTCGATCTACCTCAACTCGAGTTTCATCATTAGGAATACATGAATGAGACAAAGGATAACAATCATAGCTCGGGGTATAAGAATATGATTCGCAAGGAGCACACAGATCATTATATCTCGAATCGTGATATGTGGTTTTGGGAAAAAACTGCTTGAAACTCGAAACATAAGAGTTTGATGTAAGAAGAGGAAATGGGTCGTAGCTCGAAGAATCGGAATCTCTTGTTTCGTTCCAAAGAGTCGAATACTCTCTACTAGCCCCGTTTTAAGTTAACCTCTATAGGATTTTATGTAATTTTTATTTTTATTTTGGAGACGTTAAAAACTCCACGTGCAAAGTTGAAAAATATTATCAGTTCCACTTAGCAACATAAGATTGGAGTCAATGAACTCTCGTTTGTGATTTATGTAAATTATGTTCGTTTAGTACCTTATCTCTTTAGGTACTCAAAAAAAAATATTATTTAAAAAAAGAAAAAAAAAGAAGAAAAAAAAAAAATAAAAAGAAAAGAAAAGAAGAAAGAATAAGTACAAGAAGAGAAAACCTTGTACAAGTTGAGTTCTTATTTTTATTTTTATTTCTTAGATTGTTTTGTTAAAGAGGTGTATAGATGACTGGGCTAGTCGGGTGACGATTTGACGGTTTGAGCAGGGATAGACTTTGGCCGAGGCATGGATGGGTGACGTACATGGAGGTCAACTCGTTACTTTTAGGTGTTCGGAAGCTAGTCTAAATCTCTTATCTCAACGTTATCGTGTCGTCCTTTTAGTCGAGTTTTTAGTCGATCTAATGCATTAAATTCTTGAATCATATGGATGCATTAGTAATTAAGTCATCGGGTAATTAGCTTTTCCTTGTCTACGTCTAGATTAGATTTTGCTTGAGGACAAGCAAAAAGCTAAGTGTGGGGGAATTGATTTGTACATATTTGTATGTGATTTTCATGTGTTTATGCATTGTATGTTGTGTGTTTTTAGGGTTTTTAGGTTTATCTTTTTATCGTTTTTCTTCCTATTGATGTTTTTCATCTCGTTTGGTGTTTAATGTGTTTTTACTTTATTTTATATGAAATAATCTAATTTTGCTTTATTTTAGTGTTATAGCTCGAGAAGACGAAGACTGGATAAGCAATGTTCTGTGCTGACACTGGGTTACCCTGTGTGTCCGAGTCATGCTGACACTAGCTGCCGCAGCCTGGCTCGCGTCGACTGACGCACCATTGACGCAAATGTTCTGTTGCGTCGATCCTAGCTCTGTCGAACGATGCACTGCCTGGTCGACGCGTGCAGCCTGGCCCGCGTCTACCGACGCACCGTCGACGCAAATGTTCTGTTGCGTCGATCCTAGCTCCATCGATCAACGCACTGCCTAGTCGACGCGTGCAGCCTGGCTCACGTCGATTGATGCACCATCGATGCTCCGGCAGTTTGAGCGGTTATTTTCAAAATTCTATAAAAGGCCGGTGGTTTCTTCGTTTTCAAAGTGCTGGGACGAGGGGGAAAGGTCAGAATAATACAGAAGACCCTCGGTTCATGCCACCATTTCAATTCATGCAAAATTAGAGTTAGATAGTTAGTAGTTTCGTCGTTTCTATGCCGTCCGTCGTTCAAGGCCATTTCTCGTCGCTGAAGATCGTTCGATGGCTGATGCTTTCTTAGATAATAAGTTTTTCTGCACTTTATTTAATAGTTTTTAATAGTGTAGCTTTGGTTTTACTTTGAATGTTAATATTGAACTTTGATAGCATAATTTAGTGTAATCATTTTACTTGTTTTCTTGTTGTTAATTTATGTTTATATTTCATGCTTGTATTGAAGTCTTCAAGTTCATGCTTTGGTTTCATGCTTGGGCTGAAATTATGTTGTTGATCATGATGATGCTTGTTGGCTAAATTTATCGGTCTAGTGTGCCTAGGGTCGTTTATAACCATCGGGATTGACAACCCCGATCGTGGAGACGATTCAGGCGCACTAGACCCTCGCTTTTATTAATCGTTTTAAAGCTTTCAATCTTTATGCTCGTAGATGTTAGAACTCTTCAAACCAAATTGGATCGAGTGTTTAGTTTAGTTTTTATTTTCATTTCTATGTACATAAAATCGAACACCAAAATAGTTTCCGATTAGTCTTCCTTGTGATTCGACTCGAGTCATCTTATTGCCTACAATAGCTCCGTTCTCTTGCGGACGAGCTTTTTATTTTTAAAGCGAAAAAGTTAGATTAAAAAATTTGACGTCATTGCCGGGGAAGTCTAAAGGCTACGATTTTTGGTATTTGCTTTTATTTATTTTTTGTGTTAGTGTTTGTTTGTTGAATATTTTTTATTTATTTATTTTTGTAAATTTTGGTGCATTTAATCTCGGTTTTTGAGTATTGTGCTTTGTAAGCCACATTTTTTTTTGAAGACTCGAGATTTTAGATTGAAGATGGCGGATTCGCCATGTGATGACTTTTACATTCTACCTTTTGATGGGAGGATGTTTTGCCCAATGTCTGATTGGCATGGGTTTCGACCGGCAATTCCTTTGAGCTCTGCAATGCGGGAGTACGATCTTGATGAATTTTACCTCGAGCAACTCCTGGTTTTTCATGGATTTCCGAGCAAAGATCCGCTCCATTTTATTCGAGAATACGAAGCTATAATCGGCACATTCCCTCTTTTCGGACTAACATGGGATCAAGTGATGATTCGGCTTTTTATGTTCACGTTAAAGGATCGTGCGAGTGAATGGTTTGCAAATCTAGAGCCTGATTCCTTAAAAATGTGGGAAAGAAGTAGTGGATCAGTTCATGGGGTCGTTCTACTCGTTTGAATGGGTCCCACCTTCAGTTTCTTATAATTCGAGCATAAATGATCCATATGCTTCGATTAATCACTTCGATCACACCCCATCACAAAGTTTCTATTGCCCGACCTTTAACGAAAATTTTTATAATCCGGGTTTGGTACCTTTTTCCACGGGATATGATTCGTATGCTCCACCC